>QHHH01000078.1:0-60480 GCA_004367485.1 Fusarium citri
GGTTTAAGGTATAGGTAAATAGGAAATACTTTACAGTCGCCCTTAATTATGGTTCTTATAGCTGCTGGGGCCGATCCCAGTAAGCCTGGACCCCGTGGGATTGAGCCTATTCTTATATGGACTGCTGTTTGTCGAAAATTGTATTACTGTCTGAAAGTATTGCTTGACAATGTTGCGGATCCTAATATTACCAACTGTCAAGGACCGACTGCATTACATTACTTAGGGGCCCGTGTTAAGAGAGATCCTGTATAGCGTCGAAGGAGGGAGGACAATGAGCCGACCGAGGCTGTATTCCACACTCTTCTTGCATTTAATGCTTCTGTCCGCCAGCAAGACCTACTTGGAGATACTCCCCTGCACTTTGCCGCATATGGATCCCCCATTGAAGTCCTTCAGCAATTTCTTTCAAGTATACCAGTTGAGTCGCAGAAAGATGCGCTTACGATGCGTAATCATAATGGAGAAACAGCGTTGCATTTTACCGCTGCAGGAGGCCGAATCGACGCCATCAAGTATCTCTTGTCTGACAATGTCGGCTTAGATGTCAACGAAACTGCCTCCATGGGCTGGACACCATTACTGAGGGCACTAGCGACCACAGAGCCCAGTCTTGTAGGCCTATTGCTATTAAGAAAGTTCGAGGCAGCTCAGCTCCTTCTGGCCCACGGTGCCGATCCTTCTAAAAGTGCGCATTGGTTGGACGCCGCTTCATTGCCTTGCTATGATTTCTACCTATGGGAAAAGGGATGAAATACCGCGACTGGTCGAGACACTGCTGTCGGGTGGTACTTCTATTAACAGTCGCGCTTTCTTTGCACTTGACAACCCTCCCAGTCGCCCAACACGGAGACATGGAGTACAAGAGGGCAACTCCCCAGCTAGATTAGCGGGGAATTCCAAAAGATATCCTCCCAGTAGTGAAGCTCGAGGTACAGTTATGACAATTCTGATAGGGGCTGGAGGGACATATTGAGTTGGTAAGTCATTCTTGTTCATCTCTGCAAGACACGGATTCTGGGTAAGTTAGGAAACGTAAGTGACACTGATCGCTGGGAACTCCTTCGCTGAAGAGCGAATTATTATGATTATTGAGTTGCCTTCTTAGCCTACCACCTAGGTGCAAAAAGGTTATGTAGGCGATAGCACTAGTAGGTAATTGTATAAACTCAATTATTAACACGGAGCAAACCATTACCATTGCAACTTCTCATTACTGCCACTGCTGCAAGCACCCTTCGGTATCATGTCTGATCTGCCCCAGTCATAGATACCACCCCGATCAAGGAAAGAACCCTTGTCCCAGACAACCTGTCGCATCGCTTTCTCAACGCCGACCTTCAGAATCGACTCGCTCTTTGCAATCATCCCCTCGCCCTTGTCCAAGAAGCACATGTATTCATCCAGAAGTAGGTAGCTGCTTGCCATGGTATTTGTATCCTCGGGGATGTAGCAAGGCAAATGTTTGTGCCGGTCGCAGAAGGTCTCCCATTGCTCGTCGGCTACAAGAAAGTTCCTGGCATCTCGTAGCCGAGTCGCATCTCGTTCTCGCCAGCGACCAAGAGGCATTGGAACACCTTCCATCTAAATGGCGCGAGTTCTTCGATTTTGGCTGACATGTCTTCGTTCCAGTTGTGTATGTTGACGACAGTATTTAACTTGAACTTAATCCCATATTCTCTGCACCATTCTGCAATCCGGAAGAGCCGGATTACATTTCCTCCATCGTCACCTCGTCCAATCTTCTTGTTCGTTTCGGAGTTGAATGAATCACACGAGATTGCAAGGATGTCTAGCCACTGGCAGTTCTCACGCATCCATTTCTCTGTAATTTTGCTCCCGTTGCTCACGATGCTGATGCTTTCAATGTCGAGCTCCTCTTTGCCATACTGAAGCAGTTCAGTAAGGAGACGAGGGTAGAGGAATGGTTCGCCACCGGCAATGCTGAGCTTTCGCATGCCGGCCTCTTTCAGCAGCCGCAGGCCGCGCTTTGCTTCGTCCGTGGGCAGGACGTAAGATGAGGTATCAGTATGGAAGCAGAAGCCGCAAGTGTAATTACACTTCCGAGAGGGGAGATAGTTGACCGAAACTGGAAAATTCGACTCTTTGGTGAGCCGCTGTGAGGCCTTCGGGCGGAGAGCCTTAACGGATTGCTGGAATACGATGATGAAAATGTTGAAACACCGAGAACCAGCAGCCAGTGTGAGGGTAGATTGCCGAGAAGGGAGATAATCGCCATTTTTGAGTTTTCGTTGCGATTGAGGAGCAATAGAAAAGTGAACTGTGCTTTCGGTTGCCTTCGCTCAACAAAGATCTGTCTCTCCCTATTCTGGAGAGTGATGTTTAGAAGTGACTTCACATTTCGAAACAACAAGTCATCGAGCGGGGAAGTCAAAGTTCACGTCACACAATTCCTACCCTAGTCTGACTCGGTACCGTCTTCGATCGCTAATAATTAGCGTTTATTGGACTAACCTCGTACCACGCGAGCGTGTGCCACCACATCGTCAACGCATCTTTGTTGCGTGGCAACTCGGCACTTCCATCAACAAACAAACACAACAATGCATCTTGCATCGAAGCCAGTCGGGAAAAGCCGCGACTTTACGATGATCTTCGTTCTTGGTACAGTCAATCCCAGTCTACTTATTGGCCGCTCCCAACAAGACTATAGACGCTCCAGGTGCGGGAAAAGGAACATTGTCGACACATCTCGCGCAAAAGCACAACCTCTTGCACTACTCCGTCGGCGATGGTCTGCGAGCATGGATGCGCGGGAACCGTTCCACCGAACTTGCCACCAAGATTCGAAGCAAGCTATACAATCAAGGCTTCCTCACCTCTGAAGATCTCAACCCGTTTATCTATCGGGAAATTCTCAACGCCATCAATCGCCATGGACCAGAGATGAAAGGCATCTTGATTGACGGATATCCACGATGCATGGAACAACTGGACTCATTCGGAACATGGCCATTTCAGGATACCGCACCTCTTGCTCCTGGCAGCAACGGAAACGTCCACCTGGATATTAAGCCGGATCTTGTACTGTCGTTCCAGGTTCTGAAGCATAACGCGAAAGAGAGATATCTGAGTTGGGCGAGAGACAACAACGATAGTGCACACAAGTTTGAGAAGCGCTTCACAGAATATGAGATGGAGACTGTGCCTATAAAGGAAGAATATCGAAGACGTGATGTCTTGGTACAAGTACGTTTTACCATCCTAGTTTCAAAAAGGCTATGCTAATATTCGCAGGTTGACGTTAATGGAACAAAAGAGGAGAACATTCTGATTCTATGTAAAACACTTCAAGGGTCTGAGCTATGGGGAAATACTTTCAAGACCGAAAGACGAGAGGTTGCATGAGTCTTGTTGTTAGTGCATCTCAGTAAGGGGGCCAATATTTCAGGAAGCAACACAACTGATTGAACAGCCAGGACACCTGAACTAAAAGAAAACTTCTAGCTGAAGACTATATGTATCAATAGCATAACTCCCTTCACATTAAGTGTGACTATCTTCATTTCGAAGCTGCAGTGCCGTGACTCTGATCTCTATACTCAGCGGTGTTCCTCTCAATGTATTGCTTTAGTAAGGGACATAGATGAGAGGGTTCTTGCAGACAGTAATGGTCTTGCACTCGGGCTTGGCGCCGGCTGACTGTCTGTTGCAGGCATCGGCCGTAAAGACCTTATCTGCCGCTGCAGATTGGTCGTCTGCGGTGTAGCACTAAATATGCCTGTCAGTATCCTTGACTAGCTCGATAGAATGGGGGAACTGTCGGATAAAGGGTCACAGCCTGCAAGAAGCTTGGAATTAGGTCACGAAAGCCGTATTATGATGGGTAGACTTACATATTTGTCATCTGTAGTGGGAATGCCGCGGTTGTAGAGGCACAGACTGTTGGTGACGTAGCTGCCCGAGGGGGCTCTGCAGCCGCATGCTGGGACGGTGTACTTGGTATCCCTATAAAGAGTGTCAGTCTTGTGTCGCCTATTCAAGAAGAGGCAAACAGCCCGGAGGATAGATGGAAGACCTACGCAGCAGGGGCAGCCAGGGCGGCGGGCAAAAGAGCGAGGAGAGCGAGAGGAAACTACATTTTGATAGATGCGATAAAGTATGTACTTTAGGTGATAATATAGAAACGACTGAAGAATGTCTAATGGTGAAGAAACGCAAAACAGATTATCATTAATAATTGGATTCTTATATATGTTTTCAAGTCCTGAAGCCGGTATATACTCAAAGACATATATACATGGAATAATACGGGACTAGTAGGTAGTAACAAATACCGTGCCGCATGTATGTCACCGTCCATTTTCGTATTCAGCGTTCGAAGTCCTGTCGGCTGACGGCTATATGCCGGACTGCCTGAACGGGATGCGTATCCGGGGTTCCGGGGACGGCCATAACCTTGTTTCGGAAGACAGATGCATCTCTATTCCCCGCAATCATGTGTTGCTTGCGCGTTAGATGCCTATATCGGACAAAAAAGTGATGATTGCATGAATAAGCATAATAAATCACGATCAACCAAGTAATGCGCCGTCTGATGTCACAATTGTTGGGCTTCAGTAGTAGTTGTGCATATTGTGTGTCGGTAGATGTCGTGCGGCACTCGACGAACTTCTTGCCGATACCTCGCTTCATCCATCTGTAAAGTCCGTCGGCGATTTCAATCAGGTCGTAATATCCTTATTAGCAAGGGCTATCCGTAGTGCTGTGTTACTGAAAGTCAACTTGTATCCTTGCAAAGGTTTACTGTATGACTTATATCTCTTTGGGGGCCATAATATTCTACAATACCAATTACCTAAACTCTAATTTAAACGATGACGACTATTTTATCTGCTTCAGACTGCACGATACCACTCCAAATTCCCTTCCTAGCAGTATTTTCTTGGGGTAGTAGCGCATCATCCAAAACTTGATCGGTGGTTCCTTTGTCTCTACAAATCCCTATCCTCCTAAACGTACATGGAAGCTCAGAACCATCAGCCTGATCAACTGGCTTCAGCAGGAGTCTAACAATAACTATTGGGGTCATTCCGTCTCCTTGTTCATCATATGAGTGTTCCAGATAGTAGTCCTCATCAAACACTCGATCAAGGCCTATGAGGTCCAGAGCGTAACATGTATGGATTGTATCTTCTTTATAATCGAGAAACGCACCATTGTCCTCGGACGAGATGTTGCCCTCTTTTTGGTGTAATGTTCCCCGAAGCGTGATGGAACCCGATATGTTGCTTTGTGAATGATCGGTATGTACGTCGAAGGAGACCATGGTAGCTAGGGGAGTGGGAACCGCTAGTTTGTAGCCCTGCCTAAGGCAGTCGAAGTAGATGATTTGACCCACAGACGCCCAAGACCAAGAGGGTTCTTGACGATGCTTAGCGGATGCTTCTCGCACATTCCAGGAGAGACTTTCCAACAGTCTTTTCCCCTTCCAAATTCCTGCGATGAACATATCGCCTATCGCGCTCTCCAGGGACTTGGAAATTGCTAAGAAGGCAGGGATACGATCAGATGATTTTGTGAGGTGGCGCTCAGTATAACTTGTTAGAAGGGATTGCCAAATTCCAAACGGCTGATACTCTAAGTCTTCTGGGTCGTAAGCATGCATCGGATGGGCAAGACCCTGTACTGCATATTTCGTTCCACTATATGTCCCAAGTCCCCCGCTCATCCTTGGCAGTATGACTCTAGAGGGGTCCGAGTCGGTTGTTGCAAGGCAAAGGCATTCCCAGACGAGTTGATTGCTTCCGAAGTACAAAATTCTAGTACTCGACATCTGCTCTTGTAAAACCCACCCACGAGAGGTGATGGGTGCTTTCGATGCGAGAATATCAGCACCATGGAAGCCCTCAGGATCACCGTCATTGTTCAACAAGAATGAAGGATAAACAACATTTTCATAAATGACATCCTTTTCCCACATCCGGCGCTAGACCTTTGGTGTCCAGATATTAAAAGGAACAGGTCGTGTCGTTCTAGCGCCTCGTGAGTTGAATAGATGTTCATGGCAGCCACCTGCAACGAGGCTGGATAGTGTCAGATCGGCATTCGAATAAACATCCTTCATTCTCGATGCCTCTTTATCCCAGTCATCAGGATCGTCTTGTATTATGCACAGGGCGTCGATCCAGATGTATCGGTATCCCATGGTTCGAGCCGCCACAAGAGCCTCCTGTATAAACACGGGAAGAGATCCCGTCGATATTCCCTCTCTGTGTTTTGACACATTCCCACGTGTAGTTGTCGTGTTCATCTTCATATCCCCCCAACAATAGGAAAGTGCACAGTAGGCAGATCGAGTACCGTTGGTTTCGACCAATCGAGGTTCGGAGAAACTGGTAAGATCCAAAACCCGAGTCGGCAACTCTGGCCACATGTGGTGTCCGTTATTAGAGGAAGCCTTTTGGCAGTCTTCATGATCACTCGAACTTCGGCATTGGTTGAGCCATCTGGTTGCTATATCAAATGACTGCCGGGATCCTGTCGATATGTCAAGTCCAACTGGCGTATTCGTATTAACGATGTATGCTTCGTCGATTTCATCTATAGGTAGCTCGACTACCACCCTTGTGTGTTTGTCCTCGGCGATCAAAAAGGTACGGATCTCGAGTTCAGGTGGGTACTTGTCGTGGCCAAGCGTAAGGCTAATAGACGATCCAGCCGTATCCTCCTTTACCGGAACATGGTCGTCTTTATTCTTCAACTCCCTATCCCTGCAAATGCTACACATCCAGTCACACTCTCCGTTGTCGTGCTTCTCTATGTTTTCCGCTTCTTTTCTCGCCTTCTCTTTCGCGACCTCTTCTGCATTATTAAATGCGTCGGTAATCAAATGACACAACGGGCAGCTCTGTGCACATTCTTCAAGATCACCCCGGCTTTGATGAATCTGAAACCAATCATCGGGTTTGCTGGGAAAGCGTTGGAAGGATAAACAAGGCTGGCAAAGTGTTACGCGTGATGCTGGCGTGGTAATACCTGCCGCGTTATAGAAGGCTTGGAAAACATCGTCGATGAGCAATGTCGGCATTATAGTACCTGACTCAACATGATGAGAGCCGGCCACTGAAAGCAGAACATACGCATAAGTCTCATACAGGTCCGGTGGGGGGACCAGGGCTTTACTGGTACAGACCGCAAGCAATTCCTTAGCTTTTGAAGGATCTATGTCCTTCGGCGGAAGGTCGTGGAATTCGGAACAAGTCCACGGAGAAGGTTTCAAGGGCCGGTCATTCTGAAAAAGTGTTCCCAAAGCTCTGTGATCCCCCGTTAGAAGTGCAAGATCGAGGATGGTCCAACGGCCAGTTGAAGCAGTGGTAAGATCAGACATGGCATCAACCAAGTGACAGAAAATGGGAACGTTGCTGATGATCAGTGCCATATGTAAAGGGTGAATACCATCAGGGTAACGTTGGTCGAAGTCTGCGCCCTTTTTCAGCAGGAATGCGACAGCTTCCTCGTTCTCGTCCAATATAACCTCATGGAGAACAGTAAGACCCTCACTGTTGCAGAGGTCGATATCCGCACCATATTGGAGGAGACAATCCGCGGCTTCAAGAGTAGAATTTGCAAAGGCCCAGTGTAGAGGTGTAGATGTGGGTCTCAAGCTCCTCATCTCTCTGTCATCCCAAGAGTAGGTGTGATGAGGTCCAAAAGCTTTGTTAGGATCGAGCCCATTAGCTAACGCAGCTTTTAGAGCGATGAAGTTCTTTGCAGCCTTGGCGCCTTTCATATCGTGGTGTTTATCTTGTTTTTGATGTTAATCTGGCAGTGAATCTGATATATCATAGGCTTTTCCGGAGAGCCTCAGTATTGAAGGAAGGTGCAGGTTGAGACAGATAACGATATTTAATAAAATGCGTTGTTTGTTGGGGCCTGGTAGAATGGTCAGATGTAGATTTGCGGGAATTTAGGGTTCATCTGCCTAGCCCACGTTTCAGGCAACGCCATTTGAAGACAGGGGAGCATCTCGTTTGTGAGCGTCAGCCAATAGTAATTCGGTGTTGGTTCAACCAACATATAGGTTAGTGAAAATGAGAAAGGCCATTGGATATACATGTCATTAGGTGACAATCCTAGTCCCTCTGTGAGGGGTACTTGATGTATTTTACCAATCAAAAAGGGTTTTCACCAGAGTGGACCGTCCTGTCAAAGGTGAATATCGCAAACTTCTTTTAAACTGAATGGAGCTTGTCTGAGAACGGTCATTCGACCTTGCTTCGCTTTGCGAACCATTGTTATGTAATCTTTAGAACCTACGGCCACAGACTACAAGGTGATAAAGGCGCTAGTACCGCCATGGATGTTTTTTTAAGGCTGGTGGAGCTGATTGTCTTGGTCTAGAGTGCTGTTCGATAGGAATTTCTCGTCTCTATCCTTGTTATTCTTAGGATTTTGATAACTTGTCTACGTGATTTCGCAACGGACCCATTCTCGGACACACATTGTGACGTTTTCGTGGTACACCGCCGTTTACGCTCAGTAGTAGATTCGTTAAGTAAAATGAGGCTGTCACCAAGAGCCCCTAAAGGATGGCAACCCATGTGATGTTTAATACGTAATTCAATGATCTTCAGGGTCTCATCCAAACTGACAACAGTCCTTTCCTTGACTCATTGGGAATTGACATTAGCGACTCCAATTGACAACCTTATTCTCGCAATTGACCCACTTACAGATCAACACCGGACGTCTTCTACAGCACACCGACGCACTGGCGCTGGAGCAAAGGGTAGCTCCACAAGTCTAAGCTATGGATCTACATAGTATTCTCAGGCAGACAACGACGAGGAACTCTACCGTGTAGTGATCAAAAAGTGTATATAAGGAGATCAATGACTCCTGTCATGAACACAACAGCTCACTACAGTTCTCTTTCAATCTACCTTCTACACAACAAGCCGCACATATCTCCAATATCTCAACAAATCCTATCCATCTTCTACAACTCTCAACTTATTCTTCTTCCAACACCACCGCAACTATGAATACCACCATGTTCGCATCTGCCGCCGCCACCATCATCGGCTTCACTTCTGGCACCATGGCCAACCACTGCAGCTGGGAATTCTACGAAGGACCCCTCTTCAGAAGGTGGCTCGTTATTGGATCCGGCGTTGATGATATCCCTGCTCGTTGCGGCGGCTTCTGGGACGGCATGAACAACAAGAACTTTCACGGAGCCTGTGGCGCTCTCACCACCACCAACTGCGGCAAGGACAAGAATGGAGACATGGTCATCAACTTTACTTCGGGCTCAGGTTGTAACAGCGGCCACGTCGAGTCCGCTTGGTGGGAGGCTACTAAGAACAAGTTCGGCGCCATCCATTGCAAATAAGCCATGTACTGTTTGGGCTGGCTCAGCTGATGACGGGGGATCATAGCTAGCTTGAGACGCAGTATATCTACGAGCTATCTAGTTCTCTCTTATGGAAGCTGGCTTGCGTCTAGATATGGGTATCGGGATTTTAAGTTGTGGAAGGCAGAGGAGCTCTATTTTATTCGAGATATATTTTCTAGTATAACTTCACCCTACTACTGTAGTGGTACCCTACAGATATAAATTGTAAGCTGTTATAGCGGAAGGCTTGTCTTATTGGTGAGGCAATGACGAAGATGAAGATGGGCGAGGGCCCCCCATGTGACTGAAACGTTGTTTTACTGGTGTCCACGGCTGGCAAATGTGAAGACAACCGATACACTCTTGATGCTAGCCGCAGGCAAGGAACTGTGAACGTGAGGGTCTACTGATTAAATGATCTCGCCATCAGTGGGGATTTGAATTTGCATTGAAACCTCGACAAGACATTGAGTTTTGTGACAGCGCGACACGGAAATGACGGAGAATGGCCGACCTCTTGCCTTCAGAGTTCCAGGCGATGATCGTAAGCTTCCGTGTAACAACACCGGTGAATATGTTAGTCTCAGCTTGGCTTTTTCTTCGCCCATAACAATAGGATTGACGCCCAACTCTGCACTTTGATGCCTAGAACGGCTACCTCTACAAACTGGAGTGAATGCTTGAGTCTCACATCTGCTTGCGTGAGGTTCTAGATGTTCCGCAACCAATTTACACTCTGAAATATCATAACTCCAATGCTTATCCGACACCGCTCTCATTTCCACCATACCTAAAACTACATTTCTGCTTACTCTTCGTTTTTAAATCAGCTTCTTCATGTGCGAAGTGATAAGAGCATAAATGCTATTCCATGTGCGTCTTGGAGTGCTAATAGGGACTTTTCCAGCCTTGCGCTTGATCTGCGTTTAACTGATTCCTGTCTTTTGCCTGTCCCTATTATGTTTCCTCTTCTCACAAACAGACAATTGTTCATCTTCCCAGTAAGTCTGTATCCCATTCCCGTGTTGATCTTTCTCTGTTTGACCAACAGCTACATGCATATGGCAGGCCTCACTGCACTTAACTATTCTGTTGGTTAGGCCTACTGGTCGCGGGACGCCACCTGAAGTCATATTTCCCAGCCACATACGAGTTCATAAACCCACAGTCGTCGGCGCAGCCTTCACATTCCCTACGAACAAGTCATCTTCTTGCCTATAGGTATCAACAGGATGCAGATTAAGGAAGGTGGATGGTGGGCAAACTGCAGATTCTAGACTCCAATGGCCTTGGAGCAGTGACTATGACTCCCGTTTTCTACGCTAGGCGGTTGACAGCGTTAAGACATAAATAGGACCCACAGCAGCCGACTGCAACGGGTCAAAATTACAACATTCTTTCCACATCGTCTTCCTGCAGGTCACGATGTCCTCTTCAAAAAGCCCGGACGATATGTTCGGCCTCAAGTCCAACACCATATTCACTAGTACCAGTAGCCCATTCTCTGGTAACCTATTCTCTGGTGGCCCGAACCAAACCTCTACCCTCCCATATGAAGGCCCAATGGCCCGTATGAACAACAGAAATGTCAATCAACAACAGAAAGGCAACACCACTTTCACATGGGTGAAGGACTCATACGATTGTGCTTCCAAGTTCGTTAGCCCGAACGATGGGCAGTCTCAGGTACGCGTGGACTCAGACCTCTTCAAAGGTTGTTCTACCCGCGGTACTTATAGCCGCGATAACAACATCAATCATTGGACTCTTCCTACCGGTTCCAAAGACAATGCAGCCAAATGGAGGCGTAATGGGGACGGCGCCGAATTCACATGGGAGCATAAAGTCCATCACAATCAGAATCTCACTAGTCACCTTGAGACAGGTGTTAGGAACACCAATTCAGGCCCCATGGCCATCTTCAAGTGGGCTTTGGGCTACAATTCAAAGTAATCCTTATGTACCAACTGGTAGCGAGGCTCATGATTCCGCTTTTCTGACTGAAGCGCCAGGGCGTGGGTGACTTGCGCAAGACTTTATGAGTGGTGGGCAAACGCTGAAACTAGGTGTTGTGCAAGCAATGCAGTTACGATAAATTTAAGTTATCAGCTTACGATGGAAAGAACAAAATCGAAATGTAGGATATTCTGTTATTCCAATCTGCAAGACCGTGCGATATGGTAATTCCTGAACTGAGCAATGTCGGTATTCTTTCCAATTGGACAAAATGAATTAGCTAATTGCTTGTCGATGCGAGCTCCAATCATATGCTCATATTTAGCTTAGATCCACAGGTACTACGTACTCTCCAGGAATAGCTTCACTCCACTCCTTCCCGACAGACTTAGATGCTAATTGGCTCCAGCAAGATGATTGAGAAAACCTCAATCGCGGATTGTTAGAGGTCTACGATAAGCTTTTAGTCTTTATAAAAAGGATACCTGGATAACAACGAGTCGATTTCAATCAATAAATAAGTGAATAAAAGGAGATTACATAAACCTCACTTTTAAGACGTCCAGGCTGGGTAGTAGGTCTTGTTTTACATTTACAGTAAACGTTTACAGTTAAGCGTCTGGTACATTAAGTTACTGTTAAGTATTTTTGCTTTCTTATATCGTATATCAAATAGCTACCAGGTCAATTGAATACACTAACAAGATTATAGAAGCTACTGCGGATTGAAGGTAAGTATAAGTGTCTCTGATACCAGGATACCCTATACTTGAAACTCTTTTTACTCATCTGCAACCGGGTTCAAGCTAATAGCCTCGAGATATCTCAAAGTCACGTGCACAGTTCCACTTGACACAACTGGTCGCCAATCGATAAAGGTTTCAAGTGGAGACGAGAGAGGTGATAAGATCAATATCCGGTCACCCCGGTCAACCCGCATTGATTGCACTCACTTGAATAGCCGCTCTTTAGGGGCTGCGTACCGCGACTCAGTGATGACTTCGTGAACGTACCACAGCACACCTAGGATTTCACCTTCCAGCCAATTGACCTCGTTTTTTCTAAATCTAACCGATAACATCGCGTCAGTCAGAATTGGCAGGGGAAGGATTTACCTCGGCCGTCCGGCCAATCCGGATACGGTTACAGCCGCCAGTGGCTGGGATCCGATCCATTTCAATTTCAGCCGCGTTCGGTCTGCGACTTTTCAACTCTCTGATTGAATGAAAATGTAAGACATGTCGTAATTATTTTTGGACCTAAAACATAATTAACGATACGCGCGTCACATGCAGGCCATATCGATGGGCAGTCCATTTGTGATTTGCTGACAACACCACAATGACCCCTAATCCAGGAGTCTGGTTATCAAATTTTTAGAAACATCATATCATTGTTGGGGGCGTAAGCTTCAGGGCGCCATTGTTTCGAGTTCGTATATGCTTTCTGACCTTCCCCAGGAAGATGACCATAATCCCTACAGTAGGGCGTGGTAGGGTAGCTCAGCGTGGTTTGAGAACGCTGACACCTTCCCCAATCCGGTTACGACTGCGGAGAATACTTCTTTAAAGTATAGAATAAGGCTCTGACGCAACCTAACTTTTAGTTCGAACTGGCCAAATTACAGCGGTTTTTCCATGTCTTACGGTCGGCTCAAGGATATTCGGACATGGCTATTTTTGACCTGTCATCTTTTGAGGAGCAGGCCCTTCCAAGTATATGGACAAAGCAACGCAATTCCAGACATAGCAATCTTGTGGGTGTGAACATTATTATTTCCCTTCCCGGACCTAATCATTGTCAATCGTTGCTATTTTTTCGACCCCCAAGGATTACGGAGGCTGGAGACCCGCTGGAGAGTACAGTAACCATGAGTTTACCTAGTGACGGTGTGTGTTACACAAACAAAAGTTCTTTTCTTATGCTCAAGAGTGAGCTGGAAGCCGGTGACCCGTGACCCATTTAGGTCGCTTCAGTACGTGCAGGAGACTATTGGCTTGGCTTTGCAATACTTCCCATTCTCCGCAGCTTTTGTGCCTGCTGACGGGAAGAAAGCAGGGAGGCCACAGTGTTTTCGGAAGTTTGAACTCACAGCTCAGCCCGAAGCTGGGTCAATCCACGAGTGGCGAATATTTATCCATAGTTGGCGACAAAGCACCGCCGGCGCCCTCTCAGGTATCTGGTGACTGCACACCGTAGGATTCAGACAGGATCATTAGTGAAAAGCGTACATGCTGATCTAATTTGGGCTTATGCCATGCATAGGATATCTCAGTTCCTCAGCCACCAAAACGAAGACGTGTAGGTAGGGATTCAATTCTGCCTCTTATCCCACAGACGTTACATGGCAGGCGAGGGCCTGCGGACCTGCAGAAGTTGGAATCAAAAAATTGGGTAATGTAGAGCATTAATATTACGAAAGGGCTTTTTGTAACCAATGGAGCCTCCAGTTCTGCCTATTGCCTACAAGGAAGTAATGCAACGGGCGCTAATCTGCTCTAGCTATTGCATGTGGTGTGTTGCGCAAATCCCTATTCTAACAAAGATCCTCTGTTCTTCCGGTTTGCGTCTTACAGCTCCAGTGATCAAAGGTCATTTCTCAACCGAGCATGAGACTGGTAGCGTTAGACTGCCGTAGGCACAAACTTCCGGGAACGATGACTTACAATAGAGTAATGGCAGTAGATATAAAGACACTGTTATCAACGCTGAATTGTCTTCCAGTACCGCTTTTAGCCGACTCTGTTGGTGAAGAGCTCTCTTGTTGAATTGTTGTAGTACCAGCCGCGATGTCTGTCGTTACTGATTCAACCTTGTCGTCGATATCAATTGCAGTTCGAGTAGCCGCAGGTTTGTCTAATCCCGCTTCGCTAAGTGCAACACTGGTACTAGTGTAAACATCGGTCATTGTGAACGTATAGTAGTCAGATGTGTCTTCAGCATCCCGTCTCTTAAGTATGCATATTGCCTTCGGCTCTTTCTAGGACCGGTTAGCCTGTACGATACATGAGATCGAGGTGGGAACTTACACCGAAGAGCCTGAGAGCGCGGCCCTGACCGTCGTGACAACACGTCCTTTCCCCGTCCCAAGTCATTGACCCTGTAGGCAAATCGTAAAGTGTGTTACCCCAATTTATGTCATTGATGTATGATTGAAACTCCGCCATATCATTCGGCGTTACACCCTTACATTTTAAGCAAGGTATAAACTGCCTCATGTCCTCGTACGGGCACATCATGACTTGTGCGAAGAGTCTGTTGCTACACAGACCTAATTCAGCACATGCGTAAGAAGCTGCCAGAATGAGTCCACGCGGTGTGAACCTCAAGCGACCGTCGTTTTCGCCTCGCCACCTAGTAACCCCATGTATGTCTTTGTAGGGTAAAAGGTCAAGGTCCTTGTTCAATCTCCTGTTGGTCACCGATCCGTCTGATAAGTCGAAATAGAGAGCTTCATTTTCACCCCAGTCGGCGCACATCATGGTCTTTTCTAGAGATTTGAGCTGCAAGAGACACAGAGCTATGTCGTGTCTGGTAGTCTGCCAAAGGCAACTGGAATATCTGTTGTTACCCTTGCGCACCTTAGCATAGAAGGTACATTGGTGAGTCTGACTGTACGCAAACGGGAGTACAAACAAAAGGAGGTAGAGAAAGAACATCTTGAGTAGCTAGCAAATTTGCTTGTATGAGGGATGGACGATTCGCAGTAGGATGGAAAATAACTGTACAGAGTCATATTCAATATCGACCCAACTTGCCTCTTATATAAACGCGTCTGCCTTTGATGGTCTTGTTATAAATCAAGGCTAGCTTTGTCCCTGGCAAGTAAATAAAGAGGACCAATCTTATCGTTAACGCGTTAGCACCAGTGGAGCGTTGCCAATTGGAGACAAGCAAAAGATCTTACCAACCCAGCAAAGGCCAGTGCATCACCCCATGCAGTCAGCTGCAGCCACCATTGAAACTCATAACAAGGAGCACTGCCTGGCCTGCGGCTCTCAGAGACACCAATCAATCCTTGTCTTCCATGCACAGCCCCTGAGAAAGTGCATGTAAGTTGCAAGTAGTCTGTTTCAAAAATGGCCACTTTCAACAAACAGACAGCCCTGGCAGCCTGATCCGAAAACCAAGTGGGAGCGTAGCAAGGGAGAAACGAATTACACGCCCCCGCTAGCGAAAGGAGGGAGGAGAGAGCCTCGCCGCTATGATGAGCTGAGCACGGACAAGATAGGAAGTGTAAAAAGCAGGCGACAACGAAGTACAGCCTGTTCGGACCGTTATCCTTGTATCGTACTCCGAACAACATCATTCCTTCGAAGCTCGGCAGACTCGACTGTGGCTGTGTATTCTCGGACAAGGCCAGGGAGTGTTATGGCATAAGCCAACAGCATTGAGTTCTCCGATCGCTTCCTGTTCGGAGACATGGCATCATGTTGCAAAACCGACACAATACATAACTACAACATCTTATGTAAGTGTGACAACGAGAAAAAGCATTTGTGATTTACTAGGTGTCAATTTGATTCAAGCAAACGTGATGTACCTAAAATGGACGGATGTCTATCTGTTCTTTAATCTACGTTCCAGGCGTCTGATGATTGTATCATAGTCGCGCTTCTCCCCTCCTTTCTGCAAGTCGATTTCTTTGCCCATTCTCGCCACGTCCAAAACTGTATCGCCATCATTTGTCTTCATACTCAAAATATCGTGCGGGTCATTCATCCTCTCAACTACCTGCTCCAGGATCATGTCAAAGATATCCCGCCTACCGGTTGCGGCTGCCATGTGACCTGCAGTGTAGCCTTGTGGTGATTTCCAAGAAAGTAAACCCACTATGTTATCATCTGCCTTCTTGAGGAAGTCTTTGACAATGTTCTTGTTTGCACGGTTCAGTGTTTCCAAAAAGCAAAGGCAAGTAGCTGGGCTTGAGATATCCCACTCAAGATCCAGCACGGATTTGAATACACCATGCCAATCATGCTGACACACCATCTGGAGAGGACAGATTTCTTGAGTAAATCCTGTTTCAGCAGTGGGGTCAAGTTTGACCGACCGTTCTTCGGCGACTTTCTTTACTGCAAGAACTGTCTTTTCACAGCCCCGCATCAAAGCCAGAGCAAAAGCAGCCTTGATCCTGGAGCTGCTGCCACTACAGTGCTTGTGCCGACAGAGCTCGCCGTGTTTGGCGACTAGAGCGGCGCATCCCTCAAAGGCGAGCAGCATGAGCATGTTAGATTCATCGTCCAAAAGCTCCGATCTTGCGATATCATGCCGCTGTAGGTAGTAAATACTTCTGGGTTCCATGGAATGTTTCTTGAAAAGACGAACCACATCGTCGTCCTGAAAGCTACAATTGGTGACAAAGTCGGGAGGTTGAAAATCATCAGCAATTATTTCATCTGCCTTGCGAGCATGGACAGTCCAAAAATGAGATGCATAAGGAAGAAATGGGGCTTTTTCATCTCCATGATCCACCGTACGCATACAGAGCCTGGCAAGGGCAAGATGGGCTCTCAAAGCTGTAGAATGCTTCGAATTCTCGCCATCAAGGCTCCCCCATCCATACTCATCCAGAAAATCTCTGGCGGACTCATGGCTAAACTGTAGCAACGGCTTTGGTGGTGGAGTAGACATTTGTTCAGTCTGATGTATGTCTTCGAAGTCTGCGAGGTCATCGCGGATGTGAAAGCTATTTTCTTCTGAAAAACTGAAAGTGCCGTAAGGCTCTTCTCCAATTTGAACTTCAAGAAATCCGTGGCATAAACGCTTTATGCGCTTTTCGAAGTCCTTCAACGACGACTGCTCATACCTTTTAGGCCCATAGTCGGTACCTCTAGCGTATTCCAACGCTGAGCGGACTTCGAGTAGGGTCATGGGTCTCATGCCCACCTGAACCAGCTGCAGGAGTACAAGGGCTTCATAGCGGTCTTCAAGAGATAACTCTTCCAAAAACTGCATGTAGAGCCCTTTCATACCTTTGGGTAGTTTCTCCACATCTCGCCTGAGTTCCTCCTTCGTCCATCCACTGTCTTCCTTCAAATTAAGTGTTGTGACAACCTGCCTAATCCAAAGAAAAACACCAGAGGAACGATCTAGGAGGATGTGGATGAGCCCAGAGCGAAACTGCGAGTTCTCACGGTACCCAAGTGTGTCGTTCAAGCAAGTGAGGATGTCATGCTGGTTGTAGTGGGTAACCTCAATGGCTGGTGCCGAAAGAAGGCATCCCAGCCGAGCCATGTCCCGAATCGAGAAAAGAGTGGAGATCAAAGGTTGCTGTTTCTGTAGCCCCTTCATGTATTCTACCACATCAATTTGATGAGCGTTCCTATCATCTCCTTTCGTATCGCATCGATCAAGAGCGTCAATAAAGATAAGTACCCTCTGATCACGAAGGCAGCCAAGTAGGGACGAGAGTTTGTCCTTCAGTAAGACGACATCGCTTGTTGCTTCTTCGGAAACCTTCTCAGCAGAACCCCATCCACTGATAAGAGCTATGACTTCCGATGAGGGATTGATCCGCTCAAGAAGTTGAGATAGAAGAGACCGATACAATCCCTGTGGACTGTTCTGTGGGAACACGCCACCGGGCCCATAAAAGAAGTAGCTGAGGCAGACGAAGTTCAAATCTTTAGCAGTGGCTTCTGATCTGTTAACCGCCGCATGCATGAGAGTGGATTTACCTGACCCGCCTTTACCCTGAATAATCAGAGTTCCAGTCGGTGACTCTTCCGGGTCCTGGGCCATCCAGGACATGTATTCTTTGAGTGTGAAGAGCCACTCACACGTCCCAGAGGTTGCCTGAGCTTGTTGGAGCTCGAGGCGTCGATGGGCCATGCTTGGAAAACTGAAACGCTCCGACCATGCTGTCTTTATTAGCATACCAGTCAATATTGTCCGTGTGTGATGCACATACCTTTAAGACTAAATTGAGCCTGTTGCCGCGGTTCCATTGAACGAGCATGGTCTTGGTGCAGCATGTCAGTAATTGCCATTTCTACTTCACCCTTGATACCTACCTCTCATGGCTATAGTCTGATCTGCCCCCTTTAGATACTCGTCTAGTCTGAGGCACAAGGCTCCAAATGCCGGATTGTCTGGATGGTTGAACTTGTGCATCATGTTGTGTCTCATATTCTGTGCAGACCTGTCCCAGCCGCCGAGTGTAGCCGAGTCTTTATCGACAACCTAAAAACATCAGTATACGGTTTAAAACGCGCCTAGAATTAGGACTGACTATCGCTTCACCATGCTTATCGACGGTTGTTTGGCCATTGTCAGCAGGTAATCTTAACAATGACGCGGCAAATTTGGTAGGTTGTGTCTCGTATAGAGAGGTAAACGGAATCCTGTATTTGAGATTAATCATGGCCTCTAGAAACCGGCAAACCAAGTTATCTAGCGGACTCGGAGTATCTGCAGTGCCGATTTTGAGATACTGGACGAATTCCATAGAGTAGTGGATGTTATCCTCCGGCTTTGCCTGCTTGGCAACGTCAATGCGTAGCTTTGCAGCCTGAGTTCCCATTTGCCAGCTACCGCGGAATGGTGTACCCATGAAAACGATGCCGATGCAACGGTCAAATATCTGCCTCATTGTTTCATATCTGGGGTGCTGGAGCTCAAGAGATCGCACTACTGCCTAGAGAGATCGTCAGTACGGCCCTGGACTTTGACTAAGAATGGACAAGAGGGGTCTAGAGTGGGCGATTTACAGCTGACAATAACAGACCACCAAAGCAGGAGGCAATGAAAATGACTGGAGTTTGGGACCTTTTCTACTTCTTGGTAAGTTCCTGTGTTATTCCCTCGGTAGCATGGGATGATCATCAACTTACACGGTCATTCCTATTAATGAGTACTTGCTCCAGCAAAGTGTCGGCATGATTGAGCATTGTCTGCTGAGAAGCTACCTTGTCGTAGTTTGCATTCCAGTCATACGTGAGTATTCGTGCATCAGGCATTCGTGCAGGTAACATATCGGGGTCACTGAGCCAATTGACTTCTCCTGAGCTCTTGTCACCATCAACCTTCCATGCGATAAAAGTCTTGTCCGAGCGTGCGTCCAGCCCATGGATGACGATGATACTAACATGGACTTAGTTTTTGTAGGTAGGAATGGTGATTCTACTGGCTGTAACATACTCTATCTGTTTCGCTTGCGTCGCAACGTGATCCTTTGGGTTGGGATGAACTTGGGTCAGGCCTAATTTGCGATCTTGCGCAGGCTCACTATTACCAGGCTTTGAGGCATCCGAAGAACTAGGTGCTGCTGCCATTGTAACGTTGATGCAGTTAACAAAGGGGATATGGAAATACAAGACTGCGACTGTGTTGATTACGCAAAGAATGAGGGGCCACGAGAATTAAGCCGCTCAAGCACTGGGGGTCCAGTCAATAGAGGAATTGTTTTGTGGCAAAGTGAGGGAACAACCCTGGGGCGCTGATCACCTGCTACTCCGCAGTCCCCCTGTAAATGGGCTGAAAGACGAGGGAGGGATGATTGAACAGGGCTATCGGAGTAAAGGCGCTGATCCCTGCCCTGAGACAGCCTGTAGAGATGCCATGCCCACCCTCTAAGAAAATGTGATTCGTCAGACGACTTTCAATGGTCGCGAAACTTGTTGTAGAGGGCTTACCGTGAGAAGTACCAATACTTGCGACCAGTGGGTTTACCGGAGTGTTTGAGTCGCGAATAGCCACAATCAGCAGAAGAAATGCGACACAACCTAATGCAACGTGCGCAGCTGATAACTACACGCCCCGAAGGTCGTGATGAAGAGCCAAGTGTGCCTAGCAAGGCATAAAGCCAAGCCAGGCCAAGTTGCTGACTTGGGTGGGCGCCTATTTGTGATCATGCATTACGCTGCATAACACACATGAAAGGAATTCCAACGTTATGCATTTCCAAAGCCTGATTGATTTACTCTGTCTGCGAAGTATGCATTCACAACGGGAAAAGACGCGCAAGGTTGTTCTAGGCCTCCACAAGTGGCGCAGTGCATAGTTGTACCTCCAATTCCCACTCAAAAGGCTACAATCTCTGGTTTAAAATGTTACATTGCGGAATACTTCCTTGCCAAGGAATTGCCGTCTTCATATACACCACAACCACAGTATCCACAAAAATAACGTCTTACTGAAGCCCGCAGGCAACGTGTCCGAATACGAGATACCATGAGCAGAATAAGCGGCATTTACACATCTCTGTTGCCAACACAGATTCGACTGATACGACTGAGTGCAGACATAAGGGATCCAGTGTCTGGACAGTTGGAGGTGGTGACGCTTGCAAACGCCCCTCCCTACTATGCTCTCAGCCATGCCTGGCTAAAAGGTGGAGGAGGAGGAGCAGAAATGATAGAAGAGAATTGTCATATACAACTGGGCCGCAACCTCTCCGCTTGTGTCCGACGTGTTCAAAAATTGAGTTTCAAAGACTCTAAGCTACATCCAACTGTCAGTCACATCTGGATCGACAGTATCTGTATCAATCAAGAGGACGTGCATGAACGGTCTTTGCAAGTGGCCATGATGGGGGACATCTATTCGCTCTCATTAAGAACAATCATTTGGTTGGGGCAGGAAAACTCGGGTTCCTATCGTCACGCTTGGGATCTTATCGCCGACACATACGCCGCTTTCCGACAGCAACACCCAGCAGCCACCACTGTGTCCGATATACCCATTAAAGCATACAGTGAGAAGTTACATCTTAGCTTAGGCCTTCCTCACTGGGGGGACGGACGATGGACGTCGTTAACTAGGCTAATGGGCCTGAGATGGTTTTCCAGGATGTGGGTAGTTCAGGAAGTTGTTCTCTCGCAGCAGGATCCCATCTTTCTTCACGGAGACTACCGCTACAATTGGGAATCTTTGTGTTGGGCAGTTGCTTGGATGCGCAGATCCGGATACATGAGATTGCCATGGATCCCTGAGACACTACGCAATGTTGATACAATTTCGAACCTCCGACGCGCTTGTACGCGTTGGCCACTTGACGCTCTTATGTCTATTACGCAGGTCAAGTTCCATGCTACTGACCAGAGAGATAAAATATACGGTCTACTGGGCTTAGCGCTTGAGTGTCGGGATTCCATACCGGATGAGCTGAAGCCAGACTATAGTGCTGACGTGGCTACTATCTACCAAAGAGTCGCACGATTCCTCCTGGAAAGAAACCTATCTCTTGCTATGCTGACTCGCGCGCGGTGTCTGGGTGGAACTGAAACGAGAAAGCAGCGTTGCCATGACCTTCAGCTTCCATCTTGGTGCCCCGATTGGAGCGATTTTAAGACATACAATGAAGGCATATCAACAAGCCTCTCCTGGATAGCATACTCGGATGTTACAAAGCCGGCAAAGCTTGACTTCCCTGAGGGATACTCGGCATCTGGTGGGCTCAGTGCAAGGTTTCATGATCCGGAGTCAAGTTTGACCAAGAATTGCATTTTGCAATTGAGTGGTCTCAGAGTCGATAAGGTCACTCAGGTTTGTCAATTCAACATTGACCGATCGGGCGAAGCGACTAGCTTCAAATTTGATGCGATGATGGTGCCAATTGTGAAGCTTGCCCTTCAGCACATGCCATTCCGTGACATATTTAGTTGGATGGAATGCTTCATTCAGACTACAACGGCGAGGCAGCACCGTCTTAATGGGAAGAACATCGATCAGGGTCTTGCCGATTGCGCAGCCTGGCTACTTGGCTTTCTTCAAAGACATACCGACATCGCGTCGTTATTTTTCAATCAATCTGGCAAAGCCGACGCAATCCTACGAATTGAAACATCAATGCCCAACGGCGTTCAGGAGCATTACATAGCTCTTGTGTCCAACTACTGCTTTGATCGGTCCTTGATAATAACTTCGGGTGGGCGCATAGGTATAGGACCTTCGAACACACTCCAATTTGACACAGTCGCTGTCATTCTTGGAGGCGGAGTGCCATACATGATCCGTCCATCGGGATATTATTGGTCTTTTGTAGGCGAGGCCTACGTCGATGGGCTCATGGCAGGAGAAGCGATTGAAGCCTATGAGCAGGGATTGATTTGCGAGGAGATGCTGACCTTCCAGTAGTTTGCTAACAGGCTAGTTAGATTGGTGTGAGTTCAATGGAATGTGTCGTTCTGATACCGGGATTCTTTTAATGATTGGCTTGCATCATGTTATCTTCTGAAAATGGAAGCGCTTGGGACATTTAAGCGCTGGAGGGTGGTTTCACTGGGGGCACTTTCAACTGTACCTGGATGACAACGATGTCGTGACCAACGTGCAGTAAAGCTGTTTCAGTCTATGTATGTTGGTTGACCATGTTACCTCCCTTTACTGTGCATTTGCTTCGCCCCCCTACGTATTAAAGAGAGGACTTTCCTTGCAAATAGTTCTAATAGAACTAGATTCCAAAAAATCGACTAGAAGCTACATTTTGAAAGCATTATGTCGACTCAAAAGAAAGCAAGAAAGCTCATGGAGGAGATAGCAGGAGAATATGGTTACTTGGATAAAGATATGATGGACAACATCGGGCAATTCAATGCGGAATATCGGCGCAGAGTCGATGAGAATTGGCTCAAGATGGAACACGCTGCATCGTATTCTATCAAGGTGTGGGTATACACATATTCCTTAATCTGGGTCAGACTAATCGCCTCAGGCTGGCAAAGAATATATACGGAACTGGCGCCAGATTTGTGTTCGAGCTTCTTCAAAACGCCGAGGACAACAAATTCACCAAGGCCGATCGCATGAAAGATCCCCCATTCATTTCATTTGAGATTTATCCCAAACACATTATCGTCGACTGCAATGAAGACGGTTTCACCAGGCCAGATTTGAAGGCTATCTGTTCTGTTGGCGATAGTACCAAGTCAGCTTTGCACGGGTATATTGGGGCCAAGGGAATTGGATTCAAGTCTGTCTTTATCGCTGCATCCAGAGTTCATATTCAGTCTGGCAACTTCTCGTTTGAATTCCGACACAAAAAGACTAATCCGGGTCTTGGTATGGTAAGGCCAATCTGGGTTACGCCTGTCGATTCAATCGTAGACCCTCTGACACATACAACGCTCTATCTGCATGACCAAGGCGACGAGGAAGATATCAAACATTTGAAGGCAATTATATCTATGCAGTTCGATGACTTGCACGACACGTGTCTGCTGTTTCTACGCAAGCTCCAGCAAATTCGCGTTGCCTTTTATGACGACAAAGGGAAGATTCAGCGTTCTAAAGAATTCCGCAAACAACAGATAGACGAGTATCGCGTCTCTCTTGAGACTATCACCGTTGCCTCTGGGAAAGAAACTAGCAAAATTCAAATATACCATATCACGAAACAGTTGGCGACCGGATTGGCACCAAGTGAAAACCGTGAACCGCCCAAGAACGAAGAAGAGCGAAGGATGTCTAGAACTGCTGAAG
Organism: Fusarium citri; assembly: GCA_004367485.1. Classification (NCBI taxonomy): domain Eukaryota; kingdom Fungi; phylum Ascomycota; class Sordariomycetes; order Hypocreales; family Nectriaceae; genus Fusarium; species Fusarium citri. The sequence goes on from QHHH01000078.1 coordinate 23,741, forward strand.
TTGTCTTGGCCTTTCCTCTAACCAGTGATTACGAGCCACAGATCTCACGTCGCAGACAAGAGCTCTTCGCATTCTTGCCTCTTCGCCCATCAGACTACAAGGTCAGAAGGATAAATGTTGCTAAACATATCTTCGAATAGCTGCTGATCCATGACATAGTTCCACATTCATTCAGACTTCGATACAAATGTCAACCGGCAGGATATCATCACTACATCGAGAAGAAACCGAAATATCCGCGACTGGATCGCAAGAGCATTCTTACAAGCGGTCCTCCAATTCTGCGAGCACCCAACGCTGTGTTATTACTGGCCACTCTTCCTTCCGCCGAAAGGCCAATAATGTTGACTCGTTTTGGTCAAATCTGGATGTTGGCATTGAATCGTTGATGAAAAAGCCTCCTGTTATCAAGTCAAGACATAAGAATGTCTTGCGCTCTATTACCGACGTCGTATTCCTCACTAATAACGCCAAAGACATGAATGGTAATCCGCTATTCGACGACTTCACCAAAGACCCATTTCTCTCGCCAAGATACCCCCAAGCAGCATCCAATGCCTTGAAGGAATACGGGCTCCAAACAACAAGCATTGACCTTTTCATCAAGTTGCTGAAGTTTGATCTTAAAAGTGATGAATGTAAGATGCGCGAAGACATTATATCTGAAGATTGGCATAGCCGCGTAGCTCGCTTTCTTTTTACGCACTTGGACACTACCCCGACAATAAGGACGCTCCCAATCGTACCACTGCGAGACGGAAGGTGGAAATCATGTAAGAAAAAGCCGATTTATCTACCTGCGACGGGAGACATTGAGATACCAGACATATTGAAACTCAGAGTGTTGGATCCAGCCGCAAGTCGAAACCCTGATAGGCTGGCATTGTTTAAGCAACTTGGGGTTTCTGAAGCTACAACTGATCACATTCGACAATCAATTATCGATCACTTTATTTCATGTAACAGGATCAGCGATTTCACCGGTTTAGATCTTCTTACCTATCTTTACCTCACGCATCAGACCGGTGTGCATACACGCGAACATTACAAAGATATATGGGTCAGCGCAAAAGACGACACGCTTTACCGCCCATACAACAAGGTCCTCTACTTGCCGGGCCTAGATGACCCCTACAGCCCTGAAAGCCTTTTAACTGGACCAGGTGTTGCGCCAGATCCTCCTGTTCTGGTGTTGATTGATTCCATCTTGTAGGGGGGACCAGCGGAGTCGAAAATCGGGCATCCATCTTGGAAAGAATGGTTGGTCGATTACATCGGAATCCAGGAAAGACTCAGTCTACTATCCCCCAGCGGAGATGCCTTATCGGAGCCTTTCCTGTGGGTCTTCAATCATCGTCCGGATAAGTTTCTAGGCCTGTTCGAGCATCTTTGGTTACATGATGGGAAAAGGCTGTTGAAAGACCAAGCCCTGGTTTCCAAAATCGAGTATCTGTCCGCGAAGGAACTTTGCAAAGTGGACTTTTATACATGGCTGAATGAATCATGGCTTCCATTCCCAAAACTCCAGGAGCTCGTTCAAAGGCACATGATTTACCCTGATCAGTTCCCATTCCTCAAGATTGAGGATGATCATACAAATCTTGACCCTGGACCAAAGTGGGATTTCTTGACGAAACACTTTTCAGTTGGCAAAGACGACGACATCAAGTTCTTACTTGAAATATTTACTTGTATCGAACGATCGTGTCCAGATTCATTATCTACTCGCCAGTCTCAAGGAGTGTTCGATTTATATGTGGCCATCTCCGCAAAATTAGCCGTTGCCAAAGACCGGACAGCAATGCGATACAGAATCGAGTAAGCTAATCACTCAAACTTACCAAGGCAGAACATTCACAGAGTTAGGGAACATTTCGACGATTCGGGTATTATAGACCCTGAATCGACATCAGTGATGTGGACAGACTCCACCAGTTGTCTCTGGGCTGCGCCGCCCGGTATGAAGACAATGCATTCTTTGAAGAGCATTTACATGCGGAGAGCTCTTAGTGATGAAGACATGAGCAGCATTGAGAACCTGTTCCATCGCACGCTAGGTATACGCAATACCACTTGTAACGATATAATCACGGAGCTCAGAGAGTTACGAGATGAACGCTGCGAGGAGGACGATCGCATGCTAGGCCTTTACAACTATCTCCATTATGAGTTGGACTGGGAGATGGACACAGGGTGCGTCTGAAATGTCCTTTAGCGTCTATGCTGTACAAGTGTCTAACATGCCACAGACTTGAGTTTGAGGAAACACCTCTTATCTTTGTGAGACAACAAGGTGTTCCGGGCTGGTACCGAACTTCTGAGTGCCTATGGTCCAGTGAGACATCAATTCGAGGAAAGATTACCTTGGATGACACCTACGAAGAACTAAAGGCTTTCTTCGTTAAAAACTTGGGCGTCAAGTCGCTCACGCTACAGATGGTGTATGATGAGCTAAGACGGTCTCCCAACGATAGCCCGGAAGAGGTAAAAGTGGCACTTCGGTCATTGAACGAGTTCCTCCAGATCGAACCGGCATATCTGGACCCTGACCCTATCAGAAATGCTAAGGTGTTTCCTATCCGGTATACAAACGGAACTATTTCCCTCGGCTCTATCGAAGTCGATTTTGCAATTGCGGACCGAGAAAAGTTGAAGGTTGCTTTTGAGGACAGGATTAGCCTTTTAGACTTCGACCTAGAAGACGTCCGTCGCCTGAAGCCGTTGTTTCAATGGCTGAGGCTCCAAGACCGATACTTATCTAGCTGCGTCAAAGAGGACACTTCTATTTCTGGAGATAGTGGAACACCCATTCTATCGGGTAAGCGCTGTCTGAGAGCCAAAGCCTACTACATCACCCGGTAAGTTTCTCAAAGTGAATTGGAGGAAGAATACTAACCATCCTGTCAGTGTCGCAGCGACATTCAACAGTCCTCGGTTCCGTCGCGATCCGCTCGAATGTTACGAGGTTCTTCGCACGATGGATGTAAGAGAGGTAGACGATATATCTTCGGTCCTGAAGATGAGCCAGAACGGCCAGCTCTTTGAGAGCAGGACCGCCACTGCCAACGAACACATCGACGAAACTGGCGGTAACCTTACCATCTATGTCCCAAGAGAGCCAAAGAAGCAGGGCATTTGCTTTGCCTCGGTCCTGCCCAGGAAGCTTGCTGCATGGCTGATGAGGCATCCTAGGACTCATGTAACAGGGAATGTTGAGGTTGAGGCAATATTTGCCCTCACGTCTATCTTTGCCACCGACAAGTCTGTGCTGGAATACATCCTTGAAGACCAGGGCATTATACAGATAACTCTGGATAATCATGACGAAGATGGAAGTTCGCCTGTTCATGAAGACGAGGAAGATACCCACGCAGACTTACCTCCTGCACGAGGTCTGGGAACTCCTGAGCCCTCTAGACCAGAGTTCACCCCTATAAACTTCTCCGACATCGACACGTTGTCAGATATCGCACAGAGCACCGATCTCAGTAAGACTCTAGTTGAGACTGTGAGCCACAGGAGCCACATGTCGCATCAAGGTCAGCCAGCTGTCGGGAGATTTTCACCAATCCATGATGCGTTCCGTCCACCACGAAGCGACGGTGTTCCAAGTACTCAGTTTCGTCGAACTCGGTCTCCAGGTCCGGATATGACCGATAGTGGACTTCAAGAAGATGTACGGTATCGTTCCATCCTCGAAAGAGTGGTCGAGGCAGCTCGAAGAGCAGACTTCTCGCATTCAGGCGCCTTTGACATGCAAGGTCTACGTGATGCTCTGCCTGATGGAAACCACGGCACGTATCAGAGCTTCGACGGTTTGGACGTCATGAACAGAATGGGTTCCAGCAGCCAGCAAGAGCGTGACAAGCGGGTTGGGGCAGCTGGCGAATTATATGTGAGAAGGCTTTTCGTCTGTCTTGAGAATTGGGACAGTTACTAATAGGCGATCCTTAGGTGTTTGAGCTCTTGTCGAAGCTTGACTTGCCAGGTTGGAGTCGTCAAAATTGGCAAAGCACAATAAGAACATACGCAAGTGTCAATCCGGACTATGCGGGCCTTTCGCACTGGTCCAGGCGAGAAACTGCAGACCTCGTCTATGTCGATTCTTCGGGCCGACTTACCAGTATTCTGATTGAGGCTGGACTCCTAACTGATGATGGGTGGTCTGGAAAACAACTGACTCATTACTTTGAAGTAAAGACAACGACTGGACCTTGCGAGACACCATTCTACATGAGTGGAAACCAGTATCGTCTTGTCAGTTCACTGCAACATCCCACTGAAACATACGCTGACTAATTACAGATGGAACGCATCCATTACAACCAAGATCGCTCAGAAGTATATATGATCTTTCGTATTTACTCTCTAGTTGACAGCGGACGGATCAACTATTCCGTTTACATGGATCCTAAGAAATTGCGGGATGAAGGACGGCTTGTCTTTACTGAGGGGACATGGTCGGTCAGACCAGGGTCTGTAGATTAGCAATAGGAGCACAATGCAATATTGGTTAGGGCTTAGATTGGGGTGCGTGAACAGCGAGGTTACTTAAAACAATAAATTTGTCATCTTCTTTATCTTCATTATTTCAAGACAATCAAGGTTAGACCTTTATCTTAATATCTAGTCTACATATAAAATGCTCGTGAATAAGACTTGTCCACTGTACTTGACATTACCCCTTCCCAAAATCCTTCAAGCTCGTTCTTGCTGTCCTTTGATAAAGTTGATCTTTATTAAACTTAAGACGGTCCTCCAGCCTACGAAAGTCCCTGATACCTTCATGATACGGCGCGGGGGGAGTCTTGATGCTGCAGATGAACTCAGCAACCGAACAAACACTGTGGTCAGCAAATGGCTTTTCTGGCTTCACTGGCGGCATACCCCCTTTCCACATTTGTCTCATCAGGTGTCCAAGGAGCCTGCCATCAGATTGCTGGTACCATCTATCTGGTTCCTCAAGGAGGTCTTTCTGCAGGTTGTACAGCCTTGTGAAGAGTTGCTCAAGTAAAGAAATGCGTCGTTGATCGATCTTTTCAGTTACTATGGGGATTGGTAGATATGTTTCAATCGGACCAGTTGCTGTCAGTATCGCGTTGGTTGCGATGTAACTGAAAACTGTATCGCTTTGAAACGTCCAGGCGATAAAGAGCTGAAATTGTTGCTTCTTTTCAAAGGAAATCAATCCCTGGTGTTCAATGTCTGGCCAGCTGTAGTCCCAATCGTTGCCGTTCCAATCGTTGCCAAATTTAGCTTCCCAGCCATTGTAGAAAACTTTGACAATATCAACACAATCATAGTAATCAACAATCAACCCAGTATGTGCTACAGTCTCCTGACTTAGTGCTTTGGGGATGTGACCGTGGTGGCCATGTATAATGTCAAGTAAAATCAGGAGAGCCTTGGCATTCCATTCCGACGTTCTGAACTCCAAGAGGCCTTGATGGTTTGGCTGGGATTCTTTGAATCTACCCTTGATTATTCTGCGAAAGACCGAAGATGCCATGCTAAGATGTTTGGCGGATACATGGAAGAGGATTTCGTTGGGGGTGCCATCCTCCTGTTCTGGTTGTAAAGATGTGATCTCTTTGAGAGCTGTTGCTGTTGTGATTGTATGCACCCGTTCGGTTTCAGGCGAGATGGTTGTAGCTGGTGTAGCCTTCTTCTTCTCCTGCACCCTCTCTCCCCATCCTGAAAGCTCGTATTCCAAACAGGGACGAACTTGTTGCAAGTTAGGACGCTGCAAAATGATCAATGCATCGGCGTCAGGGTCCAGCTCGAGGAGGGATTGCTTCATTGCGAACGCTTGGGTAATATGTCCAGGTTGTGATGCATTCTTTTGAGTGTCGGTTTCTGCTGAGTGACTGCTGTGTTTGCCTTCTGATCCCGCTTGTTCAGTCTCCTCGCTGTAGGAGATCCTTTATTTTATAGCATCCCTCGTGATTCTAGGCTATCTTGACTTACAATATAACCTCTGGCTGTGGGCCGTGATTAGCACAAGGATCAGCGCAAGCACCGGTGCGATTAAATTGCTTGGTTGAGTATGATCAGCGGACATGCTTGGATTTGTGACCCTCAAACCCCAACTACTGTGATTAAAAGTGTAATTCTTTCAAGCATTCCTTTGTGAATGATCGCTTCAGACGTCTGTTTATCAGAGTCTTGACACCCACTTCTGTCTTCCTATTCCCTGTGAACAAACTATCCGTACATGCGTTTACCTTTGTCGCAACGGAATGGCTGATTTGAACAGATTTTAAGTCGTAACAGGTGGTACCTATGGACCTGTGGAAGGTTCGTTCGGCACTTTAATGCAAAAGCATGGGGCTCTCAAGGTAAGCTTTCCATAACCAATTTACACTTTCTTCGAAGCGTGATGGCTCCAATGCTGACACGAGACCTACTTTTGACACGCCCTGACATAGGGTAACTTTCACAGCCACGCCAGCGACTGGGAATAAAGAAGACTTATTTCCGAGAAGCAGCGGGGATAGACCGGACATTGGCTATTTTATTCGTTAACAAGCCACTCGGCGAAAGCATGTCCTGAGACATGGTGAAGTTATCAAGAGACCTTCATCAGCAATTGCGGCATTGAACAAAGGTTAGTGTATTTATTTACGAGTCAATAGTTTATCACGAAATCAATAGTTTTGAAAGCTAATCCACAGTAAGCAGACGCTAAGACCCAATCTCAGGGGTCTGCAATTTCAGATGCAAGCCACAGCACTAGGAAGCGCCTCCACTGTCGCAATCCAGTAACGGCTGATCCATCAAATCGTTCTCTGGCGAATCCCAGCTCTACGCTAAATGGTGTTTGCCTGAGGAGTCCTCCAGAGTAACTGTCAAACAAAGTAAGGAGAAGAGAATTATCGATCCTTCAGAAGCAATTAAACTGACCAACATCTTTCAGCTGATTACTAGTCACTAGTTTAATACTCATTCAGGCTTGGACCCAAGGTGCTTATCTTAGTGTTCTGCGAGTCAAATGAATATTGCTTGGTATAATAGAGGCGCTCCTACCCCCAGTTTTGTGGCTCTTGTTTCATTGCGCCATCTTCAACGGTCGTACTTTCTCCTCACCATAGTCACTCTTTTATCATGGTGTCATTCAAAACTATTGCCGTCGCTTATGCGGCTGCCAATCTATTGGCAGTAGACGCAAGCCCGTGCCGTCCATCAAGCTCCGCCTTGTCCGGCTCCGGAACCCAGACCGTATCGTCCGTCCTCACGGCCTCCACGTCGGGCAGTAGCGCCGTCCCAATCGATTCAACGACGTCCAAGGAACTTACATTGTCCGACGATGGAACAACTACTGGAAGTCCAACTTCGTCTGGCAGTGAGACTCTCAGTGTATCTATACACCTGAGCGAGCCCACTACATCGGATATTGCAACTTCTAGCGATGCCACATCTTCTGCCGATCTCACTACGTCTGTCGGTTCCACGACCTCTGGTCAGCCCACCACTACTGGTGCTTCCACAATGTCTGCAGAGACCACTGCGTCTACTCGTACTGCAGACCCTACGGACACCACAACGATCGCTGATACCACGGCTACCACTGATACTACAACCGCCGCTGATACTACCACTGCTTCTGAGACCACAACATCAGTTGATACCATAACGACTGTGTCTACTGAGACCACCCCGTCTACCGATACGACTGCAACCACTAACACCGCAACAACCGCTGATACAACAACCGCGCCTGACACTACCACCACCATGGCATCTACCACGACTTCGGAAGAGCCTACAACCACAACGTCTGCCTGTGTTGAGCCCACCAACATGCTCAAAGAGGCTGGCTTCGAGACATCTACTGGTTCCTGGGGATTTTACTGGGGCGGCGGTTATGTTGACGAGAATGCCGAAAAGCCTCGCACTGGAAGTGGTGCCGCGTATGTCCATCATTAACTCTCCTGATAACACGAACTAATCGAGAATAGTGTCCTTCCCGTCCCTGGCGGTCAAGAGCGCCGCATGGAGCAGCGCGTCCATGTTGTCCCAGGTACGGAGTATACCGTCAGTTTCTACTACGCTCTCTCGGCTGTCCCAGATGCCAGCACCCAGTGCATCGTGTTTGCTACCTTCGACTACTATACGACCTTGAAGACAGTAGCGATTCCATCTGACACTGATTACCACCGTTACACTGCCAGTTTCATCGCAGCCGATAATTTGGACCCGGTCATCGAGATTGGTGTCTCATGTTCACGAGTGAACAATGCCCCTGAAGTTCGAGTTTTCATCGACGATACTTCGGTCATGGGTGCTGCTTGTGATTCTACTACTCCTACTTCGACTCTCGTCCCTGCACAGCCAGAGCCTGCAAACTGTCCTGTCAACGTCGCCAAGGTTCCTGGCTTCGAGCCAGTCAACGACGAACAAGGCTGGTTGTTCTATAATCTTGGAGAATTCGTGGAAGATGAATCCAATGCTAGGACAGGAACATGGGAAGCGTAAGTGTAAATCATCTGATACCCTGGACCAGAAACTAACAAATTGCAGACGCCTGCCAAGTGAACCCCAGCCTAGTGATGCCACGTTTCTAGAACAACGATTCAGCTCGCAACAACTCGTTGCCGGCGAGACCTACGATTTCCGTTTCTTCTGGAAACCCGAATCTTTGCCGACTACCGGCCAGTGCAACATTTACGGTGGTTACAATGACGAGATCAGTTTTGGAGTGGACAGAGTCAATCTTGGGGCGACATCATCAACTGGCTACACTATCTACTCAAGACGTTTCATCATGCCGGCCGGCAATCTGCTTCTTCAAATCGTCTTCCAGTGTACCTCCAGCAATGGCCAGCAGCTACAGGGATCAGTCTTCGTTGACGATACTGCACTGATCAAGGTCGGAGGCTGTGAGGCATATCCTGAGACAGGGGCAATCATCGAGAACCCTAGCTTCGAGGTTCAAGCGACTGATGATAGCACTTATGCCTGGTTTGGAACGAGTGGTGTCAGCATCAAGGCAGGCACTACAGCCAACAGTCCCTCCCCACAGACGGGTGACAATTTCTTGTAAGTTTCCAAAAATGATTGACTCGTTCACAATTCTAATTTTGTTCAGATACATCGAGCTCGACTCCAACAGAAAGTCCGCTACTGTCACCAAGCCTCTGGCCAAGACCCTCAGCCCAGGCACACAGTATACTATTAGCTTCAGCTGGACTGCTGGGGCAGCCTATACAACCGGCGATTGCTCGTTCACAGTCACCCTCGGTTCAGCTACTAATACACTCAACCTGAACTCAGAGGTTACGCCTTATGAGTATCAAGCATACGCGGCCAGTCTCACGCCTAATGAGGCGACTTCGTCTATGACTCTTGAGGTCAAATGCACAGGCGTTTTCCCTGACTTTGCGTTTGATGACTTTACTCTCCAGTAGTTAGGCACAAGTCATGGCTGAGGTTATACAATTCGTTTCTTAGATTACATATTTATATACATATATCAGAGGCCTTACAATTTCTCCACTGAATCTGTTGTGTTGAAATGAACGGCCCCAGAATTTGGCCAGCACGGAGTCCTTGATTAATGCGGTGACACAAACTAGCTTCTTGTGACACAAAGGCCACCGGGAGCTTTCACTAGCGTTTTCTTAATCCTTTACCAAGCCTTTTATTGTGATAACTGTTATACATTTCTCATGAACGCTTAGCAGAATCGTTTGCGATTCAGCTCTTTCTCTTACACTTATAGTTGGTAAATTTTAACAGGTATGTCTCTGAAGAAAGCGCTTATTTGTCGGTTGCAGCATCGTTGTTCCTTAATTTCAGCTACAAGTGTGCCCCGTAAGACGAGTCTATGCTGGGAAATGATGATCATACCCCCAGCGCTTGACCTACCCTAGCGCTGTAACTTTTCAAAATTGTGTTATCTTTACTAAACATTATAGGTTACGAATTCGTAAAGCGATAAACTGTCCTGGGCAAAGGGCAATTGACAATTAAATTACAGAAACAGCGTGTTTAAAAACTTGCAAAGTCCAACATAATACCACTTCTGTCTTTATTCTTATCTCGGCGTTTACTTGAAAAAAAGATGGGACACATCTTCGCTTTATTTGGACTCGAGCTGACTGATTCAATCTTGAGCCTCGAGTAGGATTCCCATTAGTGTAGTAGCAAAGCGGCGAAACACCTGGAAAGATTCGTGTGCTTCCATGAGAGACGAGAACTGCGGATTGCGTTTTGGTTCATCCTCAGCTAGTCACTGTATGAGCTCCAGAGCAGGTAATTGATCAGATCTTCTGTTCACTTTGTAGTATTTGTAAGCTTTGTTCTAGTGTGCTTGTGGAGGCATTCATCGAAGAGATCTTAATGTGACCACGAAGACGACGAAAGTAGCGGATTAAACGTGCGGTGCCTATGTCAGGACGCGGAAGATTTGGTATGCATCCTACTGCAATACCGGGATATGGCTGTTAGATAGTTAATTCTTGTCGCAGCCGCTATCAACTCTTTCAACTACAGTTGAGATAGTCGGACAAAAATATAAATCTGGTTGACTGCGACTTCAAGCCTTTCATGCAAGAGTGGAGTTCACAAACTGTGCATTTGTGGGTATTCTTGAAGTCACATGGACACATGAACTCACTAGTCCCCAGGGTTGAAAGCGATGGCTGCGTGGCAGGATAGAAGCAAGTCAAGGCCGATTGTAAGCCACTTTGTCTGACTACATGAGGCTTGGCCAGGATCTGCACGGCCAGGTGCGTTTTGGCCACACCCAAGATAAGGCTACCATGCGACCCTGATGCCTGAGACGGAAGCGGCACTGCTATCCATGTTACACTGTCGAGGAGATGGTTTATCCATGAACACCTCAACAAGCACGGTATATCAATACGAACCCTAACTACAAAAGCGACGGCGAGATATCTACCAAGACACCTATCTAAAGAGGAACAATGCAGGAAGATTACGACATGTGAGCTGGTTTATCGCTTTTTAGTTAGGATATATTGGCTCAATTAGCATCGATAGGGATGACCAGGCCCAAATATTGGACCATGTCAGACGTTCAGCCGTTGATGCTGTGACCAACTGTAGGCTTTTGCCAGGAGACGGGGTTGTTAGATCTGGTGATACGACAAAGCATGTCACAGAAAAAGTTGACACTGGGAAGTACCAGGTAGCAGACGAGAATGAGAAAGTAGTCGTGACTCTAGCTGTTCAACGTCCCCCATAACTACGTAACTGCTGCTACTTTGGTATACGTGAAGCCATACGATCTAGTACCAGATCCGACGATACAGACCGAAGAGCAGTTGGATTGTCACCATTTACCTGCAGCTTGGTTCGGTCCGCTGGTTGTGGATGTGAGAGTGTAGGAACCTTCTGATCCTGTTGGCCGCCCATTCCATGACGTTGAAGCAAGTCGGACAGGACTTGGTTGCCCACTATGGAAGACTCCTGTATGGGAGAGTTCGGCCCAATGCGGAGGTAAAACGGAAGCCTTTGTTCGAACCCGCGGTTTCTGGCGACTTTCTCTATTGATTTGAAGTACTGCATTGTTTAGCACATACAAATTTCCGAATACATGGAACATCAACGTTCCGCTGTAGGTAGTATTCAGACATACCTTAACAGTCTTAACCTGCAGTTCAAGTGTTGCATCTTCATCAGCAACAATCATCGAGTGCTGGTGTAATTGCAAGCCTGAAAGGGTCCACATATGATTCACGCCTTGCTCTATGCATCTCTGCAATGCAGCAGCCTTCCTAGCGCCAAGAGCAATCGTGACAACCTCCTTAGCATCCAGAACAGTCTGAACACCCACTGTCAAGGCGAGACATGGGACCTTGTCGATATCATTATCGAAGAACCGAGCATTGTCGAGAACTGTCTCATATGCTAGGGTTTTGACTCGGGTCCGAGAGGCGAGAGATGAGCCGGGCTCGTTGAAGGCAAGATGGCCGTCTGCACCAACCCCAGCCAAGAAGAGATCTATGCCACCAACAGCAGAAATTGCTGCTTCATAGTTGTTACATTCAGCTTCCAAATCCGTCGCATTGCCATTGAGCATATGCACATTCTCGGGCTGGATGTTGATTTGAGAGAACAAATGACGCCACATAAAAGTATGGTAACTCTGCTCATGATCCCGAGGGATCCCAACATACTCATCCTGTGATTCCAAATTAGACTGGGAATTGCATAACATTTTGTTTAGGCTTCCCTACCATGTTGAAGGTGATGACATTTTCGAAAGAGATCTATTTTCATTGGTTAGCGGGGACCAAGACCAGGTGTTCTAGACAAACCAACCTCTCCGGATCTATACTTCTCCACCAGCAGGCTATAAACTGGGATGGGGCTGCTTCCCGTCGGTAGACCAAGCACGAAAGGGTGGTCCGGGCTGGGGTTGAACTCTTTGATTCGGTTTGCGACATAGTCCGCTACATACGTAGCAGCGGCCTTGGCATCATCACGAATAATCAGCCTCATTGTAATGGTGATCTTTATATTGCGAGTCGCTGTAGTTGAGACTTGTGTGCCCTTTTCTGGCTTGGTGCTATAGCATGTAATGAGTTATAAAGAAGATCGAATTCACCTTTATATGGCAGTATCTTTTCCAAATGGCGTCTTGAACTTATGCAGATGGATAAATTGGAAAACAGTGTACAGTCTACTGTCATGTGCATGGCATCATGCACATGAATACATGGAACGTCACCACTCTTACTCATTGACTGAAAACTCAATTCGGCCAAAATAAGTTTAGGTCCCTACACATGCCACTCTTGGCCAAAAAAGCCCTGATCCACCTGTTAGAGTTAGAGGTAGGCCAGGTTACATGCTACGTAACCCACCAATGGCACAACGTGCAGGTGTCTGGTCTCCGTGTCACCCACCTTACGTATCAGGGCGGGTTACCTATTCAACCCCACCCATTAGATCTCAATGCCATGTTTGTCTGAGTTGGATCGGCGTGGGGAAGAGTTTGTAAAGCGAAGGATGTGAATTCTATCTCCAGCGAATGTGATCCCCTGTTTAGTTCCAGCGCTTAGACACAACCCTCGATAGCAAAGGATGGCTGGTGTAGCGGCGACGAGCATCTAATGGAAGAAGTCATGTGTGCAACGTATATCACCCAGTGGTTTTTTGAAGTGAAATTGATGAACTGGATATCCGTTTAAAAATAAAACGTAGACGTGAAAGGCTGAGGGAAGTGGAAGCTAGACCTAGAGGTTGGGTCATTATCATTCGTATTCAATATCATGGATGCCTTTTCAAAGTGGTGTCGAAGTCATCGAATGCGCGAAGGACAAAGTTTGGAAGGAAACTTCTTTCCTTCTTTTCGCTATTCGGTGATATTTACTCGTGGTTCTTAGAATGTATGCCTTAATCAGCGCTGTAGTGTTGTCCATTTCGGCTTATAACAGTGGGAAGTGAAAAGCTCAGTTGTAATTCTTTCTTGTGATTGAATACAATCTTTCATGTCTCGCACCGACTTTACCTAGAATACTGTACCAGTTGATGGTTAGAAACTTTGTCCGGAATGAAATGGCTCTACTCTGTGGTCTGCTACTCAGTTTGAACTTGAAAGTTTCTTGACTATGCTCTGTTGATCTAAAGTATCTCACCGTTCGCTTCCAATCGTAGCCGCCAGTGCGATTCCAGCACCCAAAAGCGAACTCTCCTGAGCATGTACGAAGACAAACTTCGCGGCCTTGGAACTTTCAGCAGCCTCATCTCGGCAGCTCTCACTGACAAGCTGGCCAACCAGTCTCTGGCACATTTCCAAATACCCAGGATACCCCTCGATGACACTGCCAGTGTATGCCACCGCTGTTTCAAACATGCAAGCCTCAGCCTGCAAGAGCGGACTTGCGCTTGATTTAACCGATGGTGAACTAACGGTCTGCTTTTGTAAACTATCGTTCCGTAATTCCCACATAGCATGGATCGAAGCGGACGTAATAGCAGCTGAGCGACGTGAAACAATGGCAGAGAGTGAACGTAAAAACAAACGGTCTGCTGCTGTAACTCTTGGAGGCGAAGAGCCGATCACTGAACCACTCCCAACCGCTGTTTCGAAATCGGTGAACAGGTTCCTAGAATGGTCAGCCGAAGGACGGCGTTGTTCGAAGAGGACCTTCACATACGCTTCGGCCATAGATAGTATTTCAGATCCTAGAGAGTACGGCGCTTCAAAGGCTTTCGGGATGATACCACCAAGGACTCCAGCATGTTCGATAGCTTCTAGGAGAATCAATCTGACAATTTCTCCTAAATACATACCGCTCACCATATGCTCTAGGGGTTGAAAGTCTGGTCTTAGGAGACTGTTACTGAGTATGGTATCCCATCGTGTTCTGCGCAAGATTTCTCCCCCAAACATACTCAGCTCCGCGTTGACGATGAGCATGTGGGCTTCTTGATGCCTCTTTCCTGATCTTTCGCCAACTTTGTCGTTGCCAACAAGATACAAAGGAAGGTACGCTGCCATATTGACGCCGGTACCTAAGATAAGAGCCATACGAGTTGATGGGTGCGTGTAGGTCTGAGATATTAGCGTGGCGGTAGTGTCATTCAGAAGAATATGGACTTTAGCCACAAGCCCAGCTCGAAGACACGCTGACTCAACCAAGGTACTCAGATCTTCGTTCACTAATCCTTCAGCTGCGCGGAACCATTTCCCCATCGCTTGAAGTCGTCCGCTTCTCAGCGACGTTTGCCTACTAGAATTAGCTTGATGGCCAAGGCTTTGATGTCGAGACATACTCAACTGGGAAACTCCAGGTTAATGCCATGGGTAATGACGCCCCTTCTACCGGACAATCTAAGCCTTCATTATACCCTCTCAATGTCTCTATGACTCTGGAGGCCATCCAGTCGAAGAATGACGTCCCAACGAGGTCTCTCACCTCTTTTCGTATGCGGAAAGCTTGCATTTTGACAATTTGGGCTTTAGACCCCTCGTTATTCTGTACTTTGCCCGACAGCTCAATGATTCCCACACGTAATGTTGAACCGCCGAGATCAAGAGCCAGGTATCGACCCTTTTCATTTCCAGTTGACAGTTCATAGTTGAAAGATGGGAGCATACACGTGGGATCGCTCTGAAGTCGGTGCCGAAATTGGGCTTTCAAAGCGCGTGACTTTGCCAAGAGCTTTTCTTGGGAGAATGGACCCAGAATCTCGTTCCTGACCTCGGCAAGAAACTCCTGAGGTGTTTTTCGCAAGGAGTCTTGTTGCTTCAAGGTTAACCCGGGCGTTTCCTGATTCAATCTCGCATCCTGGTTAGCCCTTGCTGACAACGAAGCTATGAGCCTGGTCAACGGACTGGTGGACATGATGGAGTGCAAATCCGGCATTCTGTGGGATGCTTAACTAAGTAAGTAGTGGAGTCTTAGTAGATGAACAAAAAAGCGTTTTTTATTCTCAGTAATATGTATCTTATCGACATTTCTGACAATCATTGAATGCCAGGGCTATCTGCCATACATATGTGTATTTTGAACCTGTTTGTTCTATCTCTCATCGTGAATCGCCGGCTTCGCAATCGCACACTGCAATGCAAAACTCGCTCGATACAATAATGAGGCGCAACCCCGCTATTCCTGTGGCGTGGCGTGGCGCTGACGAATAACATAACATGTATCTGTAACATGTAACGTTACACACACCCTTACTCCACATTTGGGGGATCCTAGCACATTTGGCGTTATTCTCTCCAGTCTCTCCAGAGTCCAGTGTCAACACTGCGACATTCCTTTTCCATGGTGATTCTGACACCAAGTAGGTACAATTCATGCTAGGGTTGCATACTGCGTTACGCCAACCTCAGTCAGCTAAAGGTAGGTTTCATCTACGTCTCTGTTGTCAAGATGGTCTAGATGACTTGTTTAAGGAATGAGTCGTTACGGTCTTCACAAAGAAAGAAACCTACTGGAGCCAGCAGGATCAATTTTTCTTACAGTACCGGCTAGTGAAGCATGGGTGGGCTTGTAGGATAAACAATGGAGCTTGACAAGTATCTCCCAACCCGAAAACATAGATTAATTAAAAGACAGTAAAATATCTTCTGGACCTGGACTGTTCCTGAAATTTGCGCATGCTGTGTGAATAGCTTGCGTGGTTCACATGTGGACAGTAAACAGCATCGATGGGTAGCATCCTGGGCAGGTCCTGTCAGATGCTATATTGCAAATCTTGAGTATTACGGAGAGGCGGTACTGACCAGTCATCAAGCTCAAGGGAGTGATATTCATACAAACTATCATCGTCCGCATCATGTCGAGGAGTCGCACCCGGGGAATCTCCAACTGTTGGTCTCGCTTGAGAAGGGTCGGGTGAATTATTTTCTGGGTCGACGGGAATGAAGTCATCGTCATCAAAAAGAGATAAATTGAGAATTCCTGATTCTGCATTGTTATTCGCCTGCAGACTATTAGGCGCAACGTCAGGCGACTTATCCCCAAAGGACTCCCGCGAGCTATGGCATGTGGCTAATCTCTTTCGAGGCATCCTGTCAGTGCTAGACAGTCGATGGCGTCGCGCTGTCCTGTGACTCGTACCGAGATCATCAGCAAGTTGTCTGGACTCGAAGGGATAACTAGGTATTGGATGCGCTGAACCCACAGACGATGCGTCACTGGGTTCGGACTTTCGCTCCATAGGTCGGATGTCGATATTTGTGCGCTTTTCGGGGTTCTGAGACCGAGGCAGGGCCATCTCCTTCCGACCGTCAAAATTTCTTGGGCTCCTCCCCCGGACAATGATGGGGCTGGACTGGATCTCAGCAAGCCTGATACAGTCACCTTGTTCCGACTTGGCAAAAAGGAGGATCTGGACGACGTAATGTTGCTGGGGACCCTTCCGCCGGCCATTGTTGGCAGTGGCACTTTTGAACTGTAGTCTGGCCCAATCTACCCTGAACGGCCCAGCGTTGGCATTCTCGCCCTGTCCCTGTGGGAGCAAAGCACAGATTGGAGGTGAAGTCTTTGCCCATAGAGAGTTTCCAGTGACAGCGTCAGTCGCTTTCCACGAAGTACAAACGATATCGGCATTGTTCCCCGAAGTAGACTCATGTGCGACGATGGAAGCCATGAGCTCCGATATGGGGACTTCGTTGCCGTGATCGTCGAGGAGATAAGAAGGTGATTGCGACAGCGTTACTTGGCCTGAGCACTGCCATAAATTCCGTCGATAGCATGTCAGTTTCGGTGCCTCGAGTGGATCGTGATGAGAAGCATCCTCAGCAATGAAGAACATGCCTCCGAGTTGGGCAGTCATCTCAAGGTTTATGGACCTTCTGCGGTCACTGAACAGGGTGGCCGTTACGATGGGTTTCGAGAAGAGGAGAAGGTCGTTCTCGGGTGTTGTTGAGGCTGACAGGTCTTCGTTTCGAGGGGATGGGTTTGGTCGGTGGCAGCTGCGAAAATCTGGCTGTATTAAAGAATCGTTGGGAAGAGCGGGGGAGGGATAAGGGTTGGCGAGGTCTAAGAAAGACGCAGCACCGCCGAGATCATACGATGAAGCCCCTGGCTGCTTGGAGAGATCCCACATGAAAAGATCGTCCAAGACAGGCAACTCGAACATGTCGGCCTCTTCAGAATCATGACCACCGATGTGAGTGCCATCACAGGCCGTTGATGGTGAGGGCAATGGGGGCATCTCAATTGGCAGCCGGCCTCGCAGTGTATTATGCATAGATCCAAGCTGATGCGAAGCGTAAGTATTGACCAAATGGGAGTCGCCGTGGCTGTGGGATGGTGATTTGACTTTTGCGTCTGGGGAAGTGATGTATTTGGCCCTGGTCGAATAGGATACGTTCGTTGCCGACGTACGTAAAAGCTGGAGGCGGGGTTGCCCGAAGCGGTACTCCCGTCAAGCCACAAGTTATGCAATAAGGCTCGGTGACATCAAGATGGTAATATGTGGGGCTATTCTTGTAACTGTATGTCTGTTTATGAAGGTTAATGCTACGCGATCGGCGAGCAGCCCCAGGTTTACCAGCCAAATTGCGATTGAACAGGAGTCTTAGGTCGGCCTGAGTTGTCAGGAATTATTGTAAGTTCACTCCTCCATAAATAGGAAATATCCCACCCAAGCTCCGGTACCGTGGTCGAATTCGATGCCTCCAGACAACCACAGGCTAACAAGCAACATATCTGGCGTCACATCATTGAGGGAGGATGTCGAATCTCATGATACCGCCATTTCTCCATGTTTTGAACCCTTGAGCGATAATAATTATGGCGGGCGCTAAATTGTAAACTCAAGACACTGGTGACTACTTCGCGACGCCATGAACCTGTACACCGAACTTCCAGACTTGATCGACGTCTAGATGCGGGGCGCCGTCCTTGATGCTTTCTGAAAGGATAACCAGATCAGCGTCTGCTCCAACACTCAGACTACCCTTGGTAGCCTCAATACCGAGCATTTTGGACGGAGTCGCCGTGACAGCGTTGAGTGCTTCTGGAATTGAAGCACCTGTCCACTTTAGAAAGTTGTTGACACATTCCATCAGGCTGATGGCGCTACAAATTGTTCAATCCCTGTCAGCAAGAGTCGAAGCTATGACGCAGATGTTGACTCGATGCTTACCTGCCAGCGATAGTCTCGGTACCATCCAGGAGAAGAACTGGTCCCTTCTTGACAATAGTGTTTGTTGTTCCACCGTTTGTCCATTCATATGCCGCATCAGGTAGTCCCATCATGTGCATAGCATCTGTCACCAGAATAAAGCCGGCTGGATAGCCCTTGAAAGCAATAGTGACAGTTGTAGGGTGCAGATGAATGCCGTCGGCGATAACTCCGTAAAAGGGTCTCTGCGGACTGTTGGGATTGCCAAGCAAGCCGAAGATGCCGGGATTTCTGTGGTGTAGTGGTCGCATCGCGTTGAACAGGTGAGTGATCATTGTCGCGCCAGCCTTAATCGCAGCCGAGGCTTCTTCATAAGTAGCCTCCGTATGGCCCAACGAGCAAACTATTCCTCTTGACTTGAGCTCTGATATTAGACTTAGCATTTGACCTCGTTCAGGGGCGATTGTGATTTTTCGAATGGTACTGGGTTTGCCGGTACCACGTTCGCCGAGATTGGTCGACCCATAGCATTTCTCGATATCCTCGAAACTCTCGGCGACTCGTAAGACCTGGGTATTGTGCACTCCATTTTTCGTTGGACTAAGGAAAGGGCCTTCGACGTGAGCCCCAAGAGATTCGGCGCCGTTTTCCGCCAGCCTTGATCCCTGCAACGGCCCAAGATAAGGGAGGACCTTAAGGGTAGGGTTAGCATATATGTCGCGGTAGCCTTGATGAACCCTGGGACAAACCTGTTGATATAGATCTGGTTTCTGGCTAGTAAGTGTCGGCATATACGAGGTGACTCCTGTGGTCACCAACTGCTTGTTCACGGCCGCAAGCTTATCTTTATAACCGTCACCATCAACGATCGTGGAGAAGTTGAAGCCAAAGGAACCATTTAATTGCACATCGATGAGACCAGGACAGACAATGCGACCACCCAAATCAATCGACTTGTCGGGAAGCCTGTTGTCATCGAAAAAGATTGATTGACTGGAGAGAATTGTTCCGGTTTTGGAGCTGAACCAGACATCCTCATTCACCAGCTGATTGCCTTTGACTACCCGGCAGTTGGTGAGACGAGTAATGCCAGTGACTGGACGAGATTCGATAGTAATGCCCGGCATATTTTTCCTATGATGTGCTATGCTTTGCGAGTCAAATTACAAACAGGCTCTACATGGTCTTAAGACCGGATTACTTATCTCACACAAATCGATCCTCAACTTAGGAATGCCTAAACCTGAAACCTTGCTACGTATCTTGCTTCTCCACCAAGTTCGCATTCACGACCTGCATTGCATCTGCGAAACCTGTCACACTAGAATTGAGGCCGTTTGTAGAACTTTGTCCCACCTGAACTGGGTACTAATGGTCGAGGAGGAGTCGAGGACTAACCTAGTAGCCATCCATGCAACGTGGTATGTAACGTTGCATACTATCTAGGGAATTATCTGGCATCAAGAGCGGGTACTTCAGTGGATCCAAGAGTGGACACGGTACTCGCCAGGACGCCACCAAGGGCGGGCTAGACGTAGCCATCGCCACAGGGATGCCCCTTCAGTAGTTGTGAAAGTCAAGACAGCAAATAATTGTTTTTGTTTTCAAAATCATATCATTGACTTGATCTCTACGCCACTGACTTACCATCTTCTTTTCTTTCTACACAGCGAGTTGGATGCTCAGAGGTTTTACTTGTGCACAGGCGTCTTGCTATCTGGGTAGTTGCTTCACAAACAAATAGATATTGGCATGTATCTAGCCGAAGCTTATCCATATACTTCTGCCTTACAGTGAAGGACACCTTATTAAATAGAACCAACTCTCCACGTAAAATCACAAGCACGCACACCCCACTGCTCATCAATCCGAGAGAGCCGAAGCCATGCCACATATGTCGACTCAAGACAACCATGAGGACGGTGGTGCATCAAATGATGACTCCAATTGGTACATTTCCCATGATTTGATCTTTTCTTCCAACCCCATATTTGCATTCCATGCTTGACCTTTAGTCTCTGGGCTTTGCTGACACCGTCACTCTCCAGGCCAATCGGCCAAGTGCTCTTCATGGGCTGGGATGGCTCAGAAGTAACACCTCATGTTCGAAAGCTGATCGAAGAGTATCACGTCGGTGCTATCATCTTAACTGCCAACAACCTCAAGTGTATGTGACCTCGTCGAGCATGGAGTTGAGACATGTAGACGTATTCAATGTCTTGGCTCTGACAATTATGATAGCTGCCCAGCATGCGACGGCATTGATACAAGAATTACAGACCATCGCCTACAATGCCCAGCATCCACAGCCGCTGCTCATCGCTATTGACCAAGAAGGCGGCGGTCTCAATAGTTTGTTCGACGAGAAGTTGATATGTGGATTTCCGAGTGCGATGGGCGTTGCCGCCACTGGAAGCCTCGATCTCGCTTATCAAATAAGCAAGTCAACAGCAGAGGCTGCCAAGGCTTGTGGTATCAACATAATAATAGGGCCAGTATTGGATGTCTTGCTTAATACACGGTTCCAACCCTTGGGCGTTCGCTGCATTGGAGACGACCCCAAGGAGGTTTCTGCATTTGGAATAGCAGCCATCAACGGCATCAACGATGCAGGCCTTGCGACCTGTGGCAAACATTTTCCTGCTTGTGGCAGCTTGGACTTTCTTGGATCGAGTGTTGATATGCCGATTATAACACAGACACCGGAGGAGCTACATTCTGCTACGTTGGTGCCTTTCCGGAGTGCCATCGCGACCGGCAAGCTGGGGAGTATGCTTATCAGCGGATGCGGCATCTCAAACCCCTCAATGAATATCCCGCATGCTTGTTTGTCTAGCCAGATTGTGGATGATATGTTAAGACAAGATTTAGAATTCGAGGGCGTTGCTATATCCGAATGTCTCGAAATGGAAGCGCTCAGCCAAGACATTGGCATCCAAAACGGGGCCGTCATGGCATTGGAAGCTGGCTGTGATTTGGTCATGCTTTGTCGATCTTTTAACATCCAAATGGAGGCTATCAGAGGGCTTCAACTTGGAATTAGCAATGGTATAGTTTCCAGAGAAAGACTCGATGACTCGATATCTCGGGTTAAACGTCTCAAGTCGTCGTGTACCTCATGGCACACTGCTCTCAACCCCCCCGGACTCCCAGTTCTCAATTCCCTCTTAACCACCCACGCAGAACTTTCGAAACGAGCATACGAAATGTCCATATCCGTCGTCAGAGATAGAGATGGTTTGATCCCCATCTCGAAGTCCATGCAGCCAGATGAAGAACTCTTGCTGTTGACTCCAGTGGTCAAACCTCTGCCAGCATCAACGCTAGCCCAAAACATGCTACGATCCCAGAGAGCTAATGGGAACACCCACAAAAACCTGACAGGGTCCATGGCACGAGATGAGACGTCGAGGTTGAACGATGAAAGTGTTTTTAGAGGATTGGGACGTTCACTAGCACAGTCACGTCGTGCTAAACTTCATCACACCAGCTACACTGTCAATGGTGTCCGACCAGGTCTTTACCCCCTTTAAAACGTTTCTCGATAAAGAAACCACTGCTGACCAAGTCACAGTTCACGAGAGTCTTATCAGGACGGCTTCGACGATCATTGTTGTTACAACCAACGCCAGCCGAAATCTTTACCAAGCAAGCTTCGCCAAGCATGTTGACTTGATGTGTTCCGTGATGAGAATGCAAGGGCAGAAAAAGTCGATCATCGTTATTGCGGTATCTTCTCCCTACGACTTCGTCATGGACAAGACAATTGGGACCTATATATGCACTTACGACTTCACCGAAAGTGCTATGCAGGCCTTGGTACGCGTCCTTTGCGGGGAATGCGCCGGTCAAGGGAGTTTACCAGGGACTTTGCGCAAAACAAAAAAGATATCCAAGTCACGTCAAAATTGGATCGTTGAAGAGTATGACGCTGGCCGGGATGGACCACATCTGAAAGAGCTTTTGCAAGCTGTTCAACAGGCCAATTCGGACAGCTTGAAGCTGTTGGAATGGGCAACGCCCGCTACGTTTGACCTTCCCAGTCCAAACATCACGCAGAAACATTTTGTGGTGAGAAACAGTAGTACGAAAACACTTTATGGCTTCTTAGCTACGTACTCCACTGAAGATACTGGTATATTGGCTACTGTATTAGTTGACCCAGGAAAGCGGAGGTCGTCAATTGGCCGTTCTCTCCACCGCCGAGCCATTCTTCATTTCAGGGCGAAACCTAATATTGTTGACGTTCAAATCGGATCTTCTCTTCCCGGTGTTTTTTGGGCATACCGGCTGCTGACGAAGTGATCGAAAAGTGGCTTCAGACTGTGGGCTGGACTGGCGGGCGTCGCAGACGATTGACCAATTTTATGATTGGAAATCTGAGCACATGGACTATGCCTGATGATATTACGGGAGAGATTCGGCAGATGAGAATTGGTTTTGATCTCATCCAAGGATCAGGCCACCCAGAAGCAGACAAAGTACTTCATCTTGTTCACCAGCAAGCTGGGCACGAGGTCTCTGAACTCTACAAACTCGCCCTCAAAGGAGGAAAAGCTTGTGGTATCGTTAGAGCCAAAGGGGTGGATGGTGCTATTCTGGGTTCGGCGCTTGTTTGCGCTCTTAAAAGCCCGTTTTCGACCTTTATCCCAACCCTAGCATCAGGTGATGCTGACACTGGTGGTATCCTGGCACCTCTGAGTTTTAACAGGTCCCAATCATCGCTTGTACTCCAGGCGTTGACGTTGATGGGAATTCGACAGAACAAAGCGCATGGTGCACAAAAGATATTCTTGAATCTGGTGAGGATCAACCATGATGACACGGTAATAATACCGGCTAAACGAGGTACAGGTCCCAGATGAATGCGACGAACTCTTCAAAGACTTGGGGTTTGACATATTCCAATCTTTTGAGCAGATCACAAGCTGTTTAGATGCTGTAAGTTCAAGGTAGTTCGTACTTATTTGAACAATGCTGATGGAGATACTTAGATACAGGTGTAATTGAATGATAGTAGCTGTAGTAGTAGTAGTAGTAGTAGTATTATTGCACATTTCAGGTAGATTGAGAAACGTGTTACAAATATCAGTTTTGACGAGTGTATTACTACATACAACACTAATCAGAAAGAATAAATGCCAAATCAAACAGCCCAGTTGTTATAGAGCTTAGAATCCAAGGGTCTTGTTGGCAAACTCGTACGCCGCTCGCTCTCCGATGGTAGATGTAGCACCTGCGTCAAAGGTGACACATCCCATCGCACGTTTCCCAGCCTCAGAAAGTTCATTGACAGTGCCTGCATCGATATGTTCCGACTCCCCAACGCCACCAGGGAAATCGGGTGGTGCTCGCTGTTGCAAGAAGTTGTGACGTTGGCGCTTGAGGTAGTCTGCGTTGATATCGCAAAGCGGCGCTGCCGGGATGTAGAAAACGCTGGCATCTTGCTTTCCTTGGTGTTCTTTCTCAACCATGTGCGCAGCATCACAGTGCCAGAACACAGCATCACCAGGGCGCATGGTCGGGATTGTCACAAAGCCCGTGGGGCTTATGTGGGGATGAAGGTTGGGAAGTAATTCTTGGCCAGCGCCCATTGCAGCTCCGTGGAATTGTGAAGAAGCTGTATCTAAAGCCCACCCTCCGGGGGTTGGGGCTACAAAAGGTCGTAGAAGGGTGTAGGCTGTTGACGCTTTCAGGTCTGGAAGGACTCGAAGAGATCCATTGGTTGGTGCACAGTCAGACAGAGAAAGCCATCCCTTTGCATATTTTAGCCTCGTTCATCTATCTCTCGTTTTCAGCGTTGATATCTTACCTGGTACGATCTGAACGCGGAGCACCCGCCAGGCCCGTTGTACATGTCGACGTTGGCACCCAGTCTTGGTCCAACAACAAAGGCGTCGTGTTTCTCCCATCGGCCTTGCAAAATCTCCGAGTAGCATTTGCGGTATTCTGGGTCTTCCCATCGTTCCAAAGAACCACCGTCAAGATGTGGCCCCAGGTTGAACGACTTGTCTCCGGGCTGTGGATGATCTAGTCAGCGTGGGTTCAGACAGTCTTTTGGCCAGCTTACAGTTCTCATTCTCAAGCGGTCACAATAGGCTATCGCCTCCGTCAAAACAACGCGATCTTCTGCCGTTCGACTCCATACTCTGTTCAATGCGATTTGTGCTAGGAGCATATTCTCGTGTGTCCTGGCCTCAAGTTGTGCTTTGCTCCAGTAGAGCTCAAAGACTTGAATGTCGCCTTCTGGGAAGCCTTTTGTCGACGGGTTTTTCTTAATATAGTCTCGAATAGACTGCTTCCAATCTAGGGCCTGCTTCTCTGGAACGATCCCTCGAATGACGATTGTACCCTTTTCTTTCAGCAGGTCCTTGGAAGTCTCGGGAAGGTGGCCGCCATTCGCTAGGATAGCACTGAACTCGACTTCTGGGACGATGGAGGAACCAAGTTCGTTGACTTGAGGTATAGTCTCCTTCTTCACATGCTGAAGAAGTCTCCTCCAGCTTTCCAGAATTGCTTCGCCGTTCTCCCCTGCAAGATGTCGCTTCAACTCCCCGAAACGTGGGGGGAGCTCAATGTTGTTTTTGGACAGGGAGGCAAAGGCCTCACCAATTGATCCTCCAGACCTGTTACCAGGCGTCGTCGTAGCTGAAGCATATCCTCGAATGCTAGGTCGGGCTTTTAATTCGAGTGAGCGGAAAGCTGATCCGCGGTGCACAAGAGGCTTGCCGAGAGACTTGCAGAAAGGCATGGCGACTGGATCATCGATAGGCTGCTGGAAGAGAATAGATGCTTACTGAAACAGGTTAGATTGCAATGGGTCATTTCCAAGCTATTTTACTTCTACAAAAATTTTGCTAGTTATATCAGTCTGTTATTTGTCTCATTTGTTTGGGAGTAAAAGTAGTCCATCAGAGCGCCTTGGTGGCGGTGGCCCGGAATGACCAAACCTGGTTAGTCGGTCTCCGCCAAGTGCTGACGGGCGCATCAACGTAGCATGTAACGTGGCCAGGGTAGGGTATGTTTTCCAAATTACAGGACCAGTGACAACCCGGCGGCCTGACGAAGGACAATTACCCGTCGATGCGACGCAAGGTGGCCTACGGATAGATATCCGTTCAGAACAAAGGATGGGGAAATTCCATTGATTGAACTAAAAGTTTGATGCGCGCCTACGGGGTTCTGTCGTTCAACGCCCCAGCAGCTTCCCATCATGGCTTCCCGCGTGTTCCAGGCTTATAGCGATATCTTGGCCAGAAGACCCCTATCTGTTCAGAGTGCTACAGCAGCCGTGAGACCCTCCCAAACCACAAGACTGCACGTTGTGTAGCTCTTTTACTAACTACCGCATAGTCGTTGTACTGCGTTGGCGATGTAATTGCACAAAAGGCCTCGGCCTTTGGGGAGAAGCTGGAATGGGATTACAATCGCACCCTCAGGATGACTCTGATCGGTGGCGCAGCTATGGGTCCTACCATGGCCATATGGTAAGCCTGTCGCATCTTGGCTTGTCCTGTAGAACTGACATCTTGATCAAGGTATCGAGCTTTGCAAACGAACATCCAGCTTTCCACACATACTAAAAGCGTCGTCGCTCGAGTTCTCGCAGACCAAATTGTCTTTGCTCCCACGTCCATCGCTGGGCTATACTATCTGACCGAGCTGTTGCAGCCCAGTACGGGTCCTGTGCAACAAAGACTTGCGGTTGCCCAAGCCAAGGTTCAAGACTCCTTCGCCAGCGTTCTGACAAAGAACTACACACTTTGGCCAGGTGAGTGGGTTCCAAATCTCGAGTATCATTGTCCACTACTGACCGCGTATCATCCACAGCCGTTTCATTTCTCAACTTTTTCTATGTGCCTCTGCAATACCGATTGCTAGTTTCTAATACGGTCGCGGTCTTTTGGAGAGCTTATTTGTCGCTTTCCGTAAACGCCAGGGAGAGTAGAGTGGATGAGCCCATGTATGTAACATAGGTAGAGGAAGAAAGAAATGATACCTACCGAACTGATTTAAGTCGAGTTCCACTCCTTATATGATAAGGCACTGAATGGAATTGTAGAGGATTATTTCAAGTCACTTTACCCTCTAGCAATTTACTTAAATCTAAACTCTCTGTAGAATATAAAGCCTTGTACTTATAACTCATCAAGGTTAGGGGAGTTTTTCTTTTCGTCTCTTTTAAAACCTTTTATGTTTTACCTTACGTTTAAACAGACAAACAATCCAGTGACAGCGCCTGAATCGGAAATGGAATATTCTTTCCTACGTCTGGATGTATCACAAGAGGCATAAGCGGCAGGCATAGTTTGGTTTATAAAAGGGAAACATGTAATCTTGTCGTAGGACGTGTAGCGAGGCCCGTGGGATAATTGAGCTATGACTAAACTATACAGCTTACCTGCTGTATATTTACCGTTCCCCAAACCTCCACACAAGTGTACAGCATCTCTCAATGTATCTAGGTTCACAAATGCGCCACGAGAGACCCGGCCGAATTGAACAGGATTGAGGAAAGGTCTGTGTGAACTTCAATGCTTGATCTCCTCCACTTGGGGCTTCCCGGGATCCATTCCGGGAGACACCTCAAGTTCTTCATCCGAACCAGCATCACTGTGCTCATGAACCATGAAACAGGCCACTGGAATGGCGATGATCAAGCTGCCGGGTAGAAGGGCGAAATTGCTGATAAACAAAGACATGTAAGGTACCTCCAAGCTATCAAGTCGATACATGATAGCAGCACCGGCAGATTGTAGGCCCTTGTACATACCAGCATAGTAAGCAAGGCGACTGCTGGAGTTGCTCAGCGCTCCCATGAGCCAATAAACGTATCTATTTGAGGATTAGTCGAACTGTTGCGCTCCATATCTTGAGTGTTCACTCACGTTTGCCAAACTGCATCGAAAAAGCCGTAGAACCAGTACAAGACGAATGGTGCAGCAAACTCATCATCGGTCCAGTCAATCAAGGGTGAGTCGCCGCTCGCTACAGATTCGCGGGTATAGGTTGTCTGAAAGGCATAGCCGCATCCCCAAATGGCCATAGTTACGGCGAAGAGAGCGGCAAGACCACCTATCGATCGGGTTCGACGACTGAAGCGTTTCAGATCCAAAAGAGCTCCGAAAATGTAAGCTCCGATGATCTGGGATAGCCAATACATCAAGTTGTTAAGCGATCGTGTTCGAATGTTGAACCGTGCCAGGTTGACATCCTGGGATATTTATCGTCAACAGATATCATCTTGCCATGTTATCGTGACTTACGTTGAACTGATAAGTGTAGAACCAGTTGGAGGCAAAGAACAGTGGGAAAAGAAGAACGATAGAAGGTTGAGAAACCAAGACGCTCCACACTCCAATCAACTCCTTCTTCCAACTGAGCTGTTGCGTGACAGCTATAGTAGACCCATCGGGACGAATGACTCGACGAGTTTTGCAGAGGGCGAGGGAGCTGCAGCAGCCGACAAGAGTCAAGGCTAGGAACCCAATGTATGTACCATCGCCCACTGCCCCCTGAGTCGATGAAATGTTTTGGATGAGCGGTACAAGCCCACCGATGACGGCTCCGGCGTTGAAAATGGCCCAGAAGATTGCAATGTAATGTCCTTTTTCGTTCTCGGACGCATATGCCATCATGATCGCACCTTGAGCAGTCCACAGGAGTCCTGCGCAGATGCCAAGAATTGCACCAGCAGCGATGACAAATGGTTCGTTGCCATTGTGGTTATATGAGAGGAAAGAAGCGACGTAGATAGGATTCTTGTAACCGTTTCAGTGCCATGTCACCGTAGCGTTTAGAGAGGTTGTTACTCAACGTACCCTAGTGTTCCAACGAAGAGAGTCTTTTGGACGCCCAGGAGGTTGCATACAGTGCCACCAAAAAAGGCCATACTCGTCAAGGTTGAGTAAAGTGCAACAGTGGCCTTGTTCGCAACATCTGCAGTAATCTGACCTCCACCACCAAGCCCAGATAGCGCATTAAACATGCCGGGGCAACTGGGTACCGATCAGTTCAGTCAACACAAGCCTTAACCACGACTTTGCAGAAGAAGGTAACTAACAGGAAACAGGTTACAGATACAAGTAGAATCTGCATATACGGAGAGGCATAGTAAGGAATTGTCAAGCCCAGAATCTTGCAGCGGCGATAATGCCAACTGGAAGGCAAGCTCTGAGAATTGTCTGGGTGTCCTTCGCTCATTGTCAAATCTCAATGATTAGATGAATAGATGATGTGATGAGATGTTGGATAGTTAGAACAGAACAAGACAAAATCCACGTCGAACCAGACATTACAAATATAATTATACTCACTTATGCCATACCCGTGTTAGCTAGTTGGAGTATTAGTAACAAACAGGCTAGTGTAAATTAGCCCCTGAAATCTGGAGAGATGGGGTAAAATGCGGGGAAGTTAGATGAAAGCGAGATCAACTAGGACAAATTGGATGAACCCTTGCTTGATGCAATCTTGGCTAGCAAGGCCAAGTCCGTCACACCGGCGCGCTTCCGACTCACTGGTTACAGTGGTTAGCGTATCCATTCAACGTTACATACCACCTTGGACCACAGAACAATTGTCTATAGCAAACTTAGCCGTGAGACGTTCCTTTCACAGAGATTGTGTACTTATTGACTCTAGCAGTAACTAAATAGTCTGGACAAAATATCCTAAAAGCGTTGGCAGCGATGGCCCAGTAACACTCCACACTCTAGTTACACCAGAAGATGTTGAGGTAACAGTGCCTAGCTGGATTCTGCCCTAGATTGCACCGCACATCCGTCCCTCCCAAAGCGCAGGCGTTTAAGCTACCTCCCCTGCTTCCCCCGCTAATATACTACGATCCCACTAGCATCCCCAGCTACTTAGCAAGATTACACTGTGATCCTTACAAGGTGAGAAAATTACTACCAGTCATTTTACATTTCAAAATAGTAATAGTGAAAGATAACTGAATGAAAATCGTTCCTAACTAGATCTATCCAAATATGGCATTTGGAAGAGCGTTAGACTGTAATTGTTCAAGTAGGAATACTGCATTGACCAAGTCACGGAGTTCCATCACGCCTATAGGTATCAATCTTACTTTTGCAGGGCCATGGCTGCCGCTGTGTGAAGTGAAGCGGCTAGGGAAGGCGCGCTTATATTCAGCTGAGTCGGTGGAATAGCTCAAGGAGTATAGGCCAATAACTAAACCAAAACAACCTAGATTCTAAACAGACTTCCCAAGCTCCGACATGCTGAGAATGGTAGCATCACAATCCTACCAAGCTTCAACAACAGTTCGTACCATGTTATAAATCTCACTTCCAGGAACCAAGCGTTGACCCCCAAGTTGCCATTCCCCAAGCGCTTCCTCCTCTTTCGGGCCAGATTGAATCGTACAATGCTGTTTGCAAATTTAAGTATGCATTATTCACAACATTCTCTTCGGATCTCCCGGCGCAATCCCTTTCCACTCCGTCACGATAGCCCCATCATCCATGGTCTCAGGTGTAGGGAGCTCTCGGGGGATGATCATTGTAGTTCTCAAGTGAGGATACTCAAACTCAGTAGCACCAACCTGATCCTCGTTAGAATTCAGCTTGAGGCCAAACTTTGCCTGCAGCCCTTTCTGGTAGACCATGGCGCAGAACTCGACCAGGAACGAAGAATATGGCGCCATGTTAATATTTTCAACCGTGGTGTACTCATAGGCCTGGAGCATGCCATCACTGTCGACAAAGTAGTTCAAGCCATGAAGATGATTATCTAGGCCGACTTGCTCTGGACGCATGACAACAACGTCACCGAAAGGAGCGGCGGATACTCGTTTGAAAACCATGACCTCGTTGTCATTCACGTCTAAGTGCCTGTGGATCAGTCGGATCGACACACTGGAAGGCACACCGTGCTTGAAGAGAAGTGCGCGTAGTTCAGTGACATCAGTAGCGTGTGTCTTGGGTACGTCGGAGACATCACGGAGCAGCTTTTTATATTAATATGTTATCATTACTACATGACGAATCCTAGGTAGTTGTTGGGACGGTAGAACGGACAATAGCACCATTCCGACTCCGACGTATTGCTCGTAGACGGATTTGTTGGAGAGGTCGGTATCCGTCTCGCACCGATCCAAACAAGCATAGAACACAAGTGCAAGCCAGTTGGAATCTTCTATATTCCCCAACCGATAACACGTCGTTGCCTTATTAGCTAAACGTCCGCTTCTTACGGCAGTATACGCGTGATGACACAGTCGTCGTTTGGATGGATAGTTAAAGATGGCGGAGATGACGGAGATTAGATTTCGCACTGTCATATCAGAACTTCCCGCTCCATTTCAGCGTTATCCTCTCAGCCTAGGTTTCAATCTAGCTTTACGCTAGAAAGTAAAATATCTATTTAAGGTTTTTTGAAGGTCAGTCATCAAGTCGTACAGTTTAAAGTAATACAATTCAACACAGACAGGCTTGTAGCTGTAATATAAGACTATAAATACTGGCTTGGCCTGGTTGCCTTCTCTAGCATGCTGAAACTAAGCTCTGGTACAGTTCTACCTTGCTTATAGTATCTCTATATAAGATGTCTGTTGTAGCTGTTGCTGGAGGCAGTGGCAGTATTGGCCGGTCCGTTGATGAAGCAATCCTAGCAGATGGAAAGTTTGAAGTCGTCGTCTTGAGCCGAAAGGTGCAGTTTTTTGATCCCGAATTCCTTGCGATAAGGCACTGAAGCTAACGATATCCATTTGTCCAGATCAACTCAGAGCTGGAGAAGACTCTTGGTTGCCGTATTGTAGCTGCTGACTACTCCGACCCCGACGCTATTGCTACCTTACTCGAAGAAAACCGCGTCAATACAGTCGTTTCTGGCTTGAGCAGCAGCGCGCCCCCGGAGCATGAACACAGTCTTATTCGAGCCGCCGCAAGCTCTAGCGTCACCAAGCGCCACATCCCAAGTGTTTGGGGTTGTAACTTTGGTCCGGAACATGCTGAGTTCCCCATGGCTGGGGCAAAACTAGCAGTCTTCAAGGAGCTGGAAAGGTCGAAACTGGAATGGACTGTAATTTCCAGCGGAGTTTTCCTCGATTATTGGGGAATGCCGAATATCAAGAGCTACCTGACGCCGTTTACTTAGGTTCTCGACATTGCGGGCAAGAAAGCTGGGATCCTAGGTACTGGTGGCTAGCCTGTTGTGTTTACTTACGCTGAAGATGTTGGCAAGTTCACGGCAAGACTACCGACAATGGAGAACTGGGAGCCGGTGTCCTACATCATCGGCGACAAGCGGACTTGGGAAGAGTTTGTGAAGCTTGCCCAAGAAGTGACGGGTGCGTATTACCTACAGATATAACTAGATTCCCTTGCGGCCATCGCACTACTTCGAAGGCTGACAAAGGACGTCTCAGGGGATAAATTCGAGGTCACCTACGATTCGGTTGAGCTGCTTAAATCAGGCAAGATCACTGAGCTTCCGAGCCATGTTTATGCCTATGAATTCTTCCCCAAGGAAGCGCTCCAGGGCGATTTATCCCAATTCGGGCTCCTGTTCGTTGAAGGATTGTTTGACTTCATGCCCAAGCAGAGTCTCAATGACTTGTTCCCAGAGATCAAGCCAAAGTCTGCTCTAGACGTTCTGGAGATTGGATGGAAGCAACAATCTTAATGATTTTAAGAAATATCAGGCAGGCTTGTTCAGGACTTTAATAGCTACCAAACTATGTTACTGTTTCTCTATCATCGGTTGCATCCCTGACAGAATGGTGTTCAGACCCTGTTCACGAGATGTGTTGATATATCACTCTAAGTAGGGGCAATAATAGCTTAAATAGGTACGTGCCCGAACCGTAGCACTAGTGGACTTTACCTTACCATCTCCGCCTCATCTCCACCTCACCGCCGCCTCATCTCCGCAACTGAAAACTAAACCCGCCCCCATCGTTATTCCTTTAAACTACCCAAACGCGTTCACAATGAGTCGGAGATCCAAGCAGAAGTCGTGCTTCGCGTGTGTCGAGACCAAGCGGCGCTGCGACAAGCTACACCCATCATGCTCGCGCTGTCTGGAACGGGACTCGATCTGCATTTATCCAGTATCGCCTCAGCGACAACCATTCAACTTCTCTGGAGCCGAAGATACTCCGGCCATTGGCTTGGGAGATATCTGGGACCTTTCGGCTGACACAAACGGTCTTGGCTTAGGGGTAGACATCTCCGAGCCATGGCTTCTCGAACCTGTTTCCAGTGCCAGCCTGAGCTATCCTCCCGTACCGTCATGGACGTCGCCACTTCCAGGCCCATCCGGAAATGGAATAATCGTTCCATCGGGTCATACGACGGATATGTTTGAGCATTTAGGCTGGTTTCTTCGACCTCAATCATGGACTATAGGATACCATCATAGAGAACAAGACGCGATGCCTCCGGCTTCTGTCTTCTCTAACTTTATCCGCGGCTTGCAAAGCTGGCTATCCCGTTTCGTGAAGACAGGTCACAACCCCTTTATCCATCGACACCTCTATTCAGACTCGGGATACCCACAGTGTATTCAGGATGCCTACTCTGCATGCATTGCCTCCAGCGCTGCCAATCGAGATAATGAAACCATCATCGATGCAATCTTATCTACTCACATCTCGAATCTATTGAATGCTCAGACTGTTCGGGGCGCCAACATGCTGTCAACCAGAGACCATCTAGCCCGCACACAAGCCCTTCTCATTCATATCCTCCTCGCACTGTTTTCATCCTCAATCCAACGTCGTACAAAGGCTGAAAATCTTGTCAGCCTTCTTCACACTTGGAAAAGTCAGCTGTGGGAGTCTGCGACACACGATAGTATGGTTGCCTCACCACCGCCGAGCTTCGCGACATCCTCTAGCGGAGCAGCTGTTGGGGCACTTGATCCTATTCCTGGCTTATACCGCTCATTCATTCTCTCCGAATCCACTCGCCGTACCGGGCTTCTTTGCAATATTGCCACTGGTGTGTATAGCGGTCTTAAAGGTGGCAACATAGATTCATGCGGAGGCGATATTCTAATTACCACACAAGCCAAATTTTGGGAAGCATCCTGCTCTGCGCGCTGGGAGGCTATTGCCCGACACACTGATCCATTGTTTATCTATAGTCTGAAAGGTCAGACGCTACTCGAGCGTGGTATTGACGCTGTCCAGGTCGATGAATTTGCTCGGCATTTATTCACTGTAATGTGGGGAATAGAAAAGGTAGAGACATGGGTTATAAGAACTGGAGATGAGGTTTCTGTTGTGTACTAGAATGAAACTATATATAGTTGAGATCTATCAAAGACCGATTAGTTTCAGAGTTAAGAAGTCTTCCTGGTTGTCTATATGATTCCTAACATCTTCCGACATCAACTCATCTTTATCCCATGTTGCCCACGCGAAACGGCCGTGAAGGAATGCGGCCTGAGACGTTGCCGCCCAGACAGCCCAGTGGCCCGGTAGATTCTCTACATGAACTTGTTAGAAAAGATCTCCTTTGGTATATTCTTAAGCGGCTTGGCGGGGCGTGAAAGAGAATGCGTAGAGTGAACATTGTTGGGTGCATACCATCGTCAAAGGGAGCGCTAGTCTCGTCAAGCCCCGCGGATCGGGCCTTTTCAGACAGAATCTGCCCTGGATGAAAGCTAACAATCTGCAACTTCTCGCAATCCATTTCTTCGGCAATACTTTGAATAAGTAAATGCCCGGAGACTTTGCTCAAAGAATAGTCTGGGAGAGCGGCTGCAATAGCCCGGTTATGGATAGCAGCAGTAGAAACGTAGACTATGTACTATCAAGCCGAATTAGTAAAACATCTGCAGTTAATTGGCGACTCGGATATACCTTCTTCTTCCCGTCAGACCTCTGCTGCTTGTACAGTTGCTGGGAAAAGTTTAAGAGGGACTTGACGTTGGTTTCATAGAGAGACCAAGTTGAGCCCAAGTCACCTTCTAGGAGTGGCTTCGCTTGCTCACCAAATTTCGCTGCATTCAGAACAAGAACATCGACTGATATCCCTTCTTCGTTCAGTGTCGAAAAAAGTTCGATTGACTCCTTGGTGTCTGACACATCACAGACACGAGGAACGACGTCTACCTGTGGAAATTCCTGTATAAGATTCAAAGAGGCGTTTTGAAGTGTCTCGCTCCGATGACCAGTTATTATAATCCTTGAAGCAGAGGCTGCAGCATATGCTCGCGCGATTGCGAATCCTATGCCAGCTGATCCACCGGTAATCAATATTGTCCTGCCGAATTGGCTCAACTCGGGCCGAGAGGGTGAGAGGCTTGCGTAAGAGGCTTTGTGAATTGTAGGCACAAGGCGTGGTGCTGTTAGGGAAAGGCTTTTGCTCATGTCTGTAGTTGAAGTCGTAGTACACTAAATCCCTTCTGTGATATTTGTGCCTGATAATTACAGAGGACGAAGAGTAGTCAACGGAAGGGCAGAGAATGGGAGAATCTCAGGTGGCCTGGATGATTGGCAGGATCATCTATCAGCTGGATATAATATGTTGTATGATGAGTATCAAAACTTGAACTTTAGATTTTCCGTCGGAGAAGTGAGGAAGCGGAATTGCCATAGCTTCCAGCACGGTTCAGCTAGTGTTAAAACGGTCAGCCACATACCCTCAAGACCGTTGATCTCCGCATTTCCTCCGCCGCAAGTCCGCTAGCGTCAGTACGAAAGCCGTAGTCTCGAAGCATAGGAGGTGCTTGCTGCCCAATGCTAATTGAAAATGGACTCTTTGATTTTCCCTAGGCTACGAGAATACGACGGGACAACAAACACGACATGTCCGTAGCATCAGTCAGGCGGCGCTGACTCACGCAATGACATACGAGTTAGGTGAAATCGGGATTTGCCTCTACCCGAACTGGTGATGGCGCACCGTTTTGACTTGTCTGAGAGTCCGTGAGTATTACCCACAATTTGAGAGTCAGATTCTTCGGATACTGGATACCTTTCAGAATATAAAGCCAGAACTCGAGTCGCGTCAATGTGTCCAATAACTTCCTATCTCATACCCGACAAAACAACTTCCACTTCATCACCCAATTTCTTTCCATCATCATGCCTGAATCCCCTCTCCGATTTGAGGGCCGCGTTGCCATTATTACTGGTTCCGGCAAAGGTCTAGGCCGCGAATATGCCTTGCTCCTCAGCCGTCTGGGAGCCTCAGTCGTTATAAACAGCACTACCGATTCTACAGCAGAAGCCACCACCAAGGAAATCATCAACGCCGGCGGAAAGGCGATCGCTCACGTTGGCAGTGTAGCAGACCGCGATGTCGCTAGTGCAATTGTGAAAGCCACCGTTGACACTTTTGGTCGTATCGATATCATCATTAATAACGCTGGTGGTGCAAACGGTGGCGATTTCGAACAATCTCCTAACTCCAATCTCTGGGATATGTTGAGCGTCCATGTAGGAGGAGCTTGGAACGTTACGCAAGCGGCCTGGCCACACATGAAGGAACAAAAGTTTGGCCGCGTCATAATGATTGGCTCACCCATGATATTCGGCGGAGCTCAGCAGTCGACCTACGCCGCTGCCAAGATGGCTGTTATAGGATTGGCTAAGTCCATCGCTGTTGAAGGAAAACAGCACAACATTATCGTCAATACGGTCCTACCAATGGCCTACACGCCTGGAAGCGCTGCCTATATCGAAGACGAGCAGACTCGCAGCTTGATGGAGGCCAACATGCCTGCCCGCGACGTCGCTACCACGGTAGCTTGGCTGGTTCATGAGGATTCACAGGTCAATGGTGAGACTGTGGGGTCGGTGAGCAGACTAGTCACTCGAGTCTTTGTGGCTGAGACCAAAGGCTACTTCGGTTCTGCCGAAACGGATTGGACGATAGAGTCTGTCAGAGACAACTGGCAAAATGTAGTAGATGAGACAGATTACTGTGTCCTAACCGACATGGCAGAATATGGACCGAAGGCTTTCCAGCGAGCTATAATGCACCAGTAAGCTAGGTCCCTATTCTAAGTAGTGTTATCCTATTTAGTCTTCTTATGTATTAAATCTTTATATATTAAATACTATATATAAGAATATTAGTTTTATATTTATTTATTTATATTATATATTTTCTTTATCTATCTCTTTAAAATTAATATATTAATAGAAGATAAGTAAATAAGTATTATACTATATTTAACTATTAAAGAGCTCTATAGTATATAGC